>VDFB02273349.1:0-48179 GCA_007258455.2 Sequoia sempervirens | reverse complement strand
TCTCTAAATCCAATTGTTTAGATATGATCGAGAGGTTATTGGAATGAGCATAAAGAGATAAGTCAATAGAGAAAGATAAAGTAAGCAAACAAGTTGATGTTCTTCAATACCATTAACCAAAAGGCAATATGTTTTAAGGATAAGAACTGAAATGATTGCGTAAAGATAATGCCCATTGTAGGAAGGATACATCCTAGAACATGTTAGTGGATGGTTGAACATCATTTAATTTATCCAAAATGTTCTTTCTGATAAATAATACCCATTGTAGGAAGGATACATCCTAGGAAATGATTTTATCAGATGATTGAAATATGATTGATTGGATGATAGGCTATTGACACAAAGAGTTGACCAACTTGTTTACGTATTGACTTAAACCTGAGACTTGACGTTTTGAGTTTTCACTTTTTCACCTGCTAGACTTGTTTCCAATTTTTTCACCAACGGTTGAGGATGACAATTGTTTATTATGAGTGATGCTTATTGTGGGTGAAAGCAAGATGAGATAGATGGATTTTTTAAAATATTTGGATGTTTTTGGAGTTTTGCAATGTTTTGAGGCTGTTTCTCGTATTTTTTGAAATTTTCAAATGTTTTGGCTTTTTTATTTTCTAAATGTTTGTCTTTTCTAAGATTTTATGATTTTTTTTTCGGATTTTGGTGTTTTTTGAATTTTTTTGTGCTTTTTGATGTTTTGTGAATGTTTTTGGATTTTGATATTTTTTTTAATGTTTTTGGATTTTTCTATTTTTTTGATGTTTTTGGATTTTTCAAATGATTTTGATGATTTGGATATGGATATGTGTGATGATATCAATGCTCTGTTTAGGACTTTGTTGAAAATTAGGGTTGATTGATTTGATTGATGAATTGATTATGATGACATTGTTGAGGATAAACAACAACACAAGGATTGGGATGGATATCCCAAGATGATGACAGATTGATTAGATTTGATTGATCAAGACTAATGATGATAACATTTTTGAGGATGCACAAAAATGCAAGGATAGTGTTAAGCAACACAAGGATATCCCGAGATGATGATTTTTTTTATTGGACTTGACCAATCAAGATTTTGAAGCTTGTTTTGAAACAAAACATGTTTTGGATGATTTGATGTGATGTTTGAAGTGAAAATTAGATGCAACTGATATTGATTGTTTGGATTGATGTTCAATGAAAGATGAATATTGATAAGGAAAGTCTTCTCGTCAAAATATACCATGGGCTAGTGATTTGGATTTTGGCTCACAAATGCTTTGATTAATTTGGTTTGATATTTGCCAATGTTTGGATCACCACATAAGTTGGAGGATACAGATCAAGATTTATTCTTGAAGCAAGATGTAAATATCTACCCCATATGTCTAGCAATGTATGGAATGTCATGGATTGATGCTTGGATAAGTGTGCGGATGGATGGCTATGGAAAGCATTCAAAGGATTCCAAGGATTATCTTGAGATAACATAAGGTGTTTGAATAAAGAATGCTCATTTGGATGATGCTTCATCACTCAAATAACATTGGGATAGGATAGGATCAATGAAAATGACTCATATCAAGATGTTTACCACAAGGAGGTGTAAAGTGTACACCAAACTTTCATCAAGATCAAGATAACATGGATGATGGATGTAGATGGATAAAAATGGATTGGATAAATGGTTAATGGATGAATGGATTTATTATGGCTAAGATGGATGGAATGCTAGATTTATTATAGATGGGATGAGATTCTTTCACTTTAAATTGTGCATGTAGATGCTTGATTCTACACATGATGTCTATTTTCCAAGTTTTCATCATGGTACCTGTCCAAAGCGCTGCCTATGCGGTTTTCACTAGAGAAATTTTTTTTATTTACTGTTTTCAATCCTTTTTCTAATTTTTATTTTTGGATTTTCATATTTTTTTATTTTTTTTTATATTTTTCTGAAAGATTTTAAGCTCATGCTGAATCACAAGGTGTTGGTGATGTAGATGCCCCTTGTAGACACGTAAAATTGACATCATGCATAATCATATTCACTTTTCAATTAAATAAACTAAGTTTAATTGATTAATAACCTAAGGTCATCCATTTAAATTTAATAAATTAACTTTATTTAATTTAAGCCTAATAACATCCTCTTTGATTAATTAAATCAAATATGTATTTAATCAAGTCTAAAATCACCTTCATTCCCCTTTGATTTAGTTAAATCCCTAAATCTAAGTCAAATGGGTCAAAACCATAATCCTCATCTTAATTAATCAAATCCATGATTAATGCTAATCCTCATCACCCATCACATCCTCTAGCTTTTCCCACTTGCACAACCAAATCAATTTATTGATTTATTAATTCTTCATTTTCTTTCAACTTGGCATAAAAAGAGAATATTCTTCCAAATTTGAATCTCCCCCCAAGTTGACATGTACATCCAACAAAGCATTTAAGAGATCTTAAATGTCTTTTGCATAGGTCAAACTTGGCATTTAATATATAATGCCATCAAATTCAAATTTCAAATCTCCCCCTCTTTGGCACATTGACCAAAATGTGCTCATTCCTCAACCTCTCACATTTGGACAAGTGGCATCTTTCCGTTGGTTGGTTTTTAGTCCCACGTCCTCCATGACTGGAATTCTTTTATCCTTCTTGATTATAAATAGAGATCTTCTCTATTGTATCACTCCTCCACAATCTTAGTATCTCTCTCCACAACTTCACAATCTTCATAGCATTTTCATATCATTTCCATCATGGAGCTTAGCAAAGGATTGGGAAAGGGCTTATTTCCACATCGAAGAAGCACCAATTCACTATGAGATAGAGTTTGCATCATGTTTTCATATGATTTGTTTTGGTTTATTTTTTTATTTTTTTTGCAATATGAAACATGTTAGATTATCTCATAGAGATGTTTTAATATATGCTTTGTTTTAACCAATAACCATGCTAATGTGTGTGTTAGGTTATTAGCAATTTGCAGATTTCACCATCTATAGAATGGCGCTAGAAGTAGGGATAATTTGAATACATTCAATAGGAAAGATACATCATTATTTTTGTATGCATTTGATTGGAATCTTTGTTGTTTTGATATGAAAATACAAAATTTATTGTTGTTTGCATATTAGTGATGAAACTGTCATTTTATCAAAATGTAGTTGAGAAAGAAGTATTTTGAAAATCTGATGAGACTATAGATTTAGGTATTAGGTGACACTTTGAAGATTTTATGTAAGTTTCCAAACACTCGGACTCAACTTTAACTATTTTAGCCAATTACTTATGATTTTTCATTTGAATTTGAGTCAAGTTAGAATGATAAAGACCATTTTATTTTTGTGCCGACCTAATTGATGATATTCTAAAAGATTTTTGAATCTTATTTTACATCTATTGGTTGCAAAAAATCCTTTACTTGTTGTGTCATATGCCTGCCAGTTGCATTAATTTTAAAGTCCTTTAAATAGCTTTGGGTGCATTTTTTTTCTTTTCTTTCCAATTATATATTGAATGAAGTTTAAAAATGAAAAAATCCTTTCAAACAAATCCATTAACGTGCACACCTGGAAGACCACATTTTTTTGAAGGAATTATGTCACACACCTTCACATGCTCCCTTCCTCTCTAGTGTTATCAACGTGTACAATGATCTATTCTGACTATCTAATTGAAATCAGTGTTACAGTTGTGTTTGTCTCTAGCAAATTATCTGAAGCAGATCTATGAGTATCTTTTCCAACACTCTATCTAATTCTCTTTCATGACCACATCTTGATGCCTAGATGTATTTTCTATAGCTAGTGGATTAACTTTTGATTGATTGGATTGGAGATAAATGAAAGTCTCTGGTTATTCAATTGCCACACATTTTCAATTCATTGATTGCCATTGAGATAAGAGGAAGAGAGCATTGTATTTTATGTTTTTGCGGCCCTACATGTGTTTGATTTCATTTCAAGTACCCATAAATCAAAATTGTGGTGCCATAACCGTGTTTCTCTTTAATAGTTACTTTCCATAACTATGTTTCTCTTAGAATGGTTGCAAGGAGTAAGGCTGTGGTAGCGATGCTCTCACACGATACTACTTGCCTAGAGTTCTTCTTTACAGCTGAAAGATGCAAAAAAAATTGCTTCTAGAGGTGGATTTATTGCATGGTAAAATTCTACCATAAATGCATTGAATGAATCATCACGAAAAAGACATCTTAGATGAAGGTTCCATTCTAGATTCTTGTAGCCAGGAGATATGTCAAAATAAGGAGCCATCATAGGCTGATTTTATAGTTTGGCAATGACTCCAACTACCACTTCAAATCCTCTACCATACATTTTCTCAAAACGTGATTTCAAATAGTAGTGTACCTTGTTGAGGTGCCATATCAAACTCTATGTGCCTTGTTTTCTTTATTTTTGGTGGCTGCACATCCTTGCAATAAGTTATTAGTTCTATTCTATGGTCATAAATGATTATGTGCTAGAGGGTTTGGCGTAGATGTTTTTCTTTCTTTGAATTTATATGGTATTTACATTAAAGTTGCATAATACGTGGGGAACACATTAAGGATGTGAACTACTTCAAAACATCCTTTGCTGCATTGAAAGTTATAGTAAAGTTTTAGTCTCATTTCAAATAAACTTTGCTCAACATACAAACATTAGATTAAAGAATCGCGCGGCTTACATATACACTATTTTGAGTGTCATTAGACTCTTTTCCTTATTGTAGACCATTAGTTTATCATACCATTTATTGCTCCTTTATTCTTCCATAAACACCCTATGCCCCAATTTGATGCCACAATCTTTCCATAGATTCATTTAGTAAATATTTTGCAATTATGAGATCACATCTTTTGGGGCAATATTGAATCTTTAAGTTGCAGGTGCTTTCTCCTAGGCATTAGAAAACTTTTTTGTAATCTTTTTGAGGTGTGCATGTTATCTCTAGCAGTAGCAGTAAATACCATTATCTATTTTGAGTATTGGACATATTCATTAATACCAGATTCATGGAATAAAGGATAGTAGGAAACCTTTGACAATGTCTATTGGTGGAAGGGACTCTCTGATCTAAAATCATTTTTTTTATCTTGCATCATCCCTTTAAATTCTCTTTATTTCTTTGGATGCTTTTATAATGAAAATTTCCTTATTCAGAGGAGTACGTTTGATCGATAGCTGAATAAAATTCTAATATATTTTATGTTGTGTTCTTTAAGGTTATGTATGTGGAATATTAATGCAACACTCTTGGGGATCTCACTTTTTGACTGGCAATATTAGTTTTTTGAATCTGTATTTAGTATGGTGTATTTTGATCTTAACATAGTAGTGATTTTGAAAAAAAAGATCTATTTTTTTTTCTACTTTGCATAACAAGTTGGCATCAAGAAACAACAATGGTTTGTGCTCACATGAGAATCAAACAATAATCAGATTTGAGTTGGAGAAGTGCTTATCAAACTTGAAAAAAAAATGCATTTTTAAATGCTTAATGAAATAGCCTAGAGCATTCATGTGTTGCTTTTATTTTCTATTTTGGGCCAACTCACTTCAATTTTGGTTTAAAATCAATCATTGATTTGATAATTTCAAAGCTAGATTAAAATGGAACATTAGAAACTGACTAAACTTTACTTTGTGGTTGAAAATTAAACAAACAACTTTCACACTTTGATTTTGGTGCTTAAAAAGAACTCATATTTATTTGGGCTTAAAATGAACAAGTGCTTGATTCCTGTGATCTTGTCTTTGGTTCATTTTGAGTACATATCCTCTCCCTTTGCGCTTCCTGCGATCTTGTGTGCTAGAGAAACACTAAAAATGCATTTTATTTTTTTAATTCACCTTGAAGAGAGGGATTACTATGAGAAACACCCTGCAACAAGAAACTCATAGGCATGTTCTTGCAAGCACATTTACCGGCGGGCTATATCAAAGGGTGTGAAATCATGAGAAATTAGCACCAATCCATGCCAACAACAAACTACACCTAATCCCATGCCTTAAGTGGAATGAGAATGGTTGAAGAGCCTTAAGTGGCCAAGTAGGTGAGTGTTGGTTCCAGTGTTCACGGTTTGTTGTCATTAAGAAACTTGTTTGTAGTAACGAACGAGTCCATCCAACAAGTTTATCAAAGTGCTGCATTGGAACTTAGATTCCAAGAAGTTACTTGCCATGTACAATCTTGTCTATAGAGCTTAAGACTTCATTCTTAACATACCTTTATATTTTTCCTTGGTTGCATGTAATGTCATCTCTTCTACTACAAATTGCATAATGCAAGCTCACCAAGAAAAATGTACCAATTGAGCTAGGATGTTATATTGCTTGTTAGTCAGTTCGAAAACATAGTGCTTGGATCTGAAACATTGAGACAAACATTAAACAAACCATTCAAATTTCAAACCCTTTAGGAGAAATAAATATCCTTGAAATAATTCGCATGCCCTTGCTTGCCCTTGGGATTCATATCCTTAGAGGTTTCTAGGCATTTGGATTTCATCTCAATTTTCTCCTACTAAAGTCCACATTAGGAAACTATGTTCTTGAACCCTTGATTTTCACATAATGGACCTTGTGTAATGAAAATGGAATTGAGACATAGACATTCAGTTTGAAAACTAAGCAAGAAGAGTGTTTGTGGTAAAAAAAGGTCACTAAGCAAAGCTAACAAATTGGACCCCACATATGTGCTTGATATATTTTGATCATATGGTTTTCATGAAAACATTGGGCTTTTGGTTTAAACTACTCTCAGAGAAAAGCATGTTCTTCAATATCTTGGCCTATTAAACAAAGTCTCTCTAAGTCTCTTAAGATCAAAATCAGAATTTTCTTTCATCTCCTAAACATCAAAATAAAAATCACCTGACAAACAATTCTTGGAAATCTTGAAAAAATCCCTTATGCTAAACTTTAGGAAAATCATTTGAACCAAATCAAAATCATTTCATTTGTTTAGATGTGTGTAGATGAATCCTTCTCCACATATTTAGTCAAATTATCAATCCTTGTGAACAAATCTATCCCTTGATAAACATCAAACATCCTGGGGTTTATGAGTTCACTATCCAAAATCTAAAATTAGATCAAATAAAAATCATCTTGTTTGGTTAGCTGTGTCTAGATGAATCCTTCTTTACACATTTAGTCAAATTAGCATCTTGTGGAAAAATTTACTCTAGGACAACATCCAACTTCTTAGAGTTTATGAGTTCACTATCCAAATCAAATCAAACCAATCCCAAATCAAATGAAACATCAATCCAAGTCCTAAAGTTTAGTATCCTCTTCAAGGTTTTCTAAGAGTTCCAATCATTCACCAATCATCCATCTTTCATATCTCATCACCATCCTTTTGATCCTTAAAATCTTAGACTTTATTTTTTGTACCTAGAGTTAAGATCAATCCAAAGAATTAGAGTTTCACATCCTACATTCTTGAAAATTGATCCTTATTTTACGATCTGAACTAGACTTGAACACAAGATGAACATGGAATATAAACTTGATCCATACATCATGAGTAATCCAAGTCAACTAAACTTTCAAAGCCGTACAATTCTGATTGATTATCAACACTCACATCTATACAATTCATACATGGGATCATTATCTCCTACAAACCTTGATCATACAACAAATGTGAGTATGCCTAGTGAAAATTTTGGAACACCTTTCCCAATGATAGATATAAATCCAAGTACGAACTTACAAATCTATCAACCAAATAATCAATGTAGGAATCTTCAAGTGAACAACATCATTCCACCAAATCCATACATGCCAAATACAATTTTACCAAACATGAACATTTCAAATCTACATGTGACAAACTTTGGGATAGATATGCTTGCAAAACATACAAATGTTTTTCAAAGTCCAAACATGATGATAACAACTCCATGTATTGATCAAAGTCAGGGTAACACCATGCAAAATAAAAGTTACCTAAATCAAGTCAATGTGATTCCCAACATCAACAATGTTCGATTTCAACCCATAATGCCAAATTTGAACATTATCCCAAGTCAGAACATTGTTCAAAATAAATTTATCCATGATCCCATGCAAACACCACAAGTGTACATCCCAAATTTTCTTGAACAAAAGCCAAATAAAGGGAATCAAATTCAAAATGAAGATAAAATTTCACTAGAGAAACTTGCTTCACATGCCAAACTAATTGAATTATTGAGCCAAGAGATATCTTCACTCCAAAATCAATACACTCTTCCATTGGTTAATCCATATCATCAAATCATTGAGTTGTGTCCACAACTGCATCAACAACAAAATCTCCAATGTCATGAAGTTAGATATCAAGATCAACATCAATTACAAACCCAATTACCCCATCTCAAAGATCAATCACCACATTTCAAACATCAATCACCACATCTCAAAAATCAATCACCACAAGGTCAAGTGCAAATCTCACAAAGTAACAAACAAAAATGCACACCACCTAGAAGACCAATCGAATCAGTCTTGCAACAATTGGTAAAAGAAAATCTCATCAAGCTCCTTGTCTATGGGAACTATCAAGAACCCCTAGTTAAACCACCAAGGTATAATGAGGAGCACCATTGTGATTATCATAAAACAAAGGGACACACAACATCAAGTTGTATTCAACTCAAAAATATCATCCAAAACTTCATTGATAGAAAAATAATAACTCTTGGGAACAATGATGAAGATACAACCACTACTAATAATGATGAAAATCTCTCAACCACAACTATTGAGAACAAGGGTCAAGATCAATCCATCACTAAGCACCTTGAATTGTGTCTACCTTATCTGAAGATCAAAACAACATACATCAAGAGTCACTTTTCGATCATGATCAAAATCCACCAACAATACCCAACACCGATCCAATTTGGGAAATGTCAACATCACTTGACCCTATGGTTGAAGAAATTCACAATCTCTCCTCTGAAATTGTTTAAAAAAATGTTCAACACCTATCCATCAATGAGCACATTGAAGATGTTTCCACCTCATTCGATGAAAAACTCGCCATACATCAAGAGCCACTTTTTAGCGATCTATTTCAAGGAGTGTTAGAATTATTTGATCCCATTGACATAAGTTACAATCCATTGACCAATGATCTTATTGAAAATGTCTCTACATCATCTTATGAGTTAGAGGATATATCTCAAGAATTTATCCCAAAGCATGATTAACATCTTTCACTAAGGTCTAGCAATGGTCCTTTCCAAGACATGTTGACCCCCTTTGACCTCATGGTTACAGATACTGAAAGAATCCTCAACTCCGCACTTGATCTAACTCCACTAAAATATCAAGAGGATATTGAACCACTTACCATGACTAATGACGATATCCAGGAACCCTTTGAAAGAAATCCATCCATTGAAACTGACCCATGTTAAGAACTTGATCCAAAGCATGTCAAAAGTGATTATGGAATTATTCAAGATCAAGAGTTTGTATCTCCAAGCGACTACAATGGTCTAATGGAAACTCTCCTATCTATACAAGATGATCATATTCACATTTAACAAATACTCCTCCATCTACCCATGAGATGCTTTCCATGGATGGAGACATAGATTATCATCCTCCAGAACAAGATTTCGTTACTCCTGACATTATTACAAAAAAAGAGAAAGTTATTGATTCCTATAGTCAAACTAAGTTTTCAACATCAGGATTAGATATATCCCAAAGTCAGAGTGAGGAAAGCATTTATAAAGATATCCAACATTATCCACTCAAGGAAACATGTCATATAGAACATGATATTTCAGAGTCAGCAAAGCAACAAATTCTAATAACATCATCTATGGTATTCATTTATCATAGAATTCATTCTAAACAAGAGCTCTCAGAATAAGCAGAATCAAAGCATGAAGGCCATATTACCACCATACTAGGGGCAACTATGTCTCAAGCAAATGTCAACATATGGAGCATAAAGAGTCCTTATGATGAAACTAGTGTCAATACTATAACCAGGCACGTCATGAATCTTCATCCACCCATCACTCCATTCAAGAATTGGGACCAACATCAAAAGAAAGATTTGAATCAAAGCACAAAGAATGTTATGAAAGCAAAAGAAACAAAGCATGATGGAAAAATCAAATACACATGGATACCAAAAAATACAATGAAAGATTATCCTTATCAAACTCCATCGGTCAAAGAAACTATGGGGAAAAATGAAAAAGGGAAAAGTATACATCAAAGATTTCCACAAAAGTAAAAGCAATATTTTCAAGCGACATACAAAGTGTATCAAGGAATTGGTCCTAATTCCATGCACACTTTCGTATCCACCCATCAATGCTCATCTTCCCAAGTTTTGAGAGTCATAGGTTCCAAACTATCAACCAATCCATCTTTTATCCCTAAACACACTCCATCCATGCCTCCACACATGATATCCAATTCTCAAATTGACCAAGTATTGGCAATGACCCTTCATCATAAGGATTTCAAAGGAACTCTATTGAGATGTGCACACAAATACAAAGTTAACTCTGATATCGACAAAGCAGATCAATAATCTCAAAAGTTGTATTCAAGTGCATGTATCTTAGAAAAGCAACTTCTTCAAGAAGGCTATCAATGGAACATCATGACATAAGAATCTACATCGACACCACTAGATGGTTTAGCATGAATTTAAAATCTTTCAGAAAAACCAAACAAATCCAAAAATATGAAAATCCAAAAAAATTAGAAAAAGGGTTAGATAAAAATCATCCTCTAGTGAAAACCACTATGATGGCACTTTGGATAGGTTCCATGATGAACACCTGGAAAACAATTGTCACATGTAGAATTGAGCATCTACGTGTGCCACTTTAGGTGAAAGCATCTCATCCCATCCATAATAAATCCAACATTTCATCCATCTCAGCCATAATAAATCTAGTCATCCATGAACCAATTATCCAACCCATTTCCATCTTTCTTCCACATTATCTTGATCCTGACGAAGTTTAGTGCACACTTTATGCTTGCTTATGGTAAACATCTTGACATGACCCATTTTCATTGTTCCTATCCTATGCAGCATTAATTGAGCCATGAAGCATTATCCAATTGAGAATACTCTATTCAAACACCTTATCTTATTGCAAGATAATCATTGGCATCCTTTGTGTGCTTACCATATCCATCCGTCTACACACCTATCCAAGCATCCACCCATGGCAGTCCATACATTGCTAGACACTGGGGGAAGATATGTATATCCTACTTCAAGAATAAATCTTGATCTATATCCTCAAACTTATGTGGTGACCTTAACATTGGCAAATGTTAAATCAAATTGGTCAAAAAAATTGTGACAAAAAGAAACCACTAGCCCATGGCACATTTTCACAAGAAAGAATTCCTTATCATGCTAAACATCTTTCATTGAACACCAATCAAAACAATAACTATCAGTTGCATCTAATTTACACTTCAAACATCACATCAAATCATTCAAACAACTTTTGTTCCAAATCAAGCTTCATCAATTGTGATCAATCAAATCCAATCAAAAAATCATCATCTCAGGATATCATTGTGTTGCTTAACACTATCCTTGCATTGTTCTGGATCCTCAACAATGTTATCATCATCAATCCCAACCAACCAAATCCTTGCATTATTTTTCATCCTCAACAATGTTATCATCATCAATCCATCAATCCCTCATCATCTTAGGATATCCATCATAATCCTTGTGTTGCTTAACACTATCCTTACATTGTTGTGTATCCTCAATAATGTTATCAATCCATGAACCCTAGCTTGGTTTTCAACAAAATCTTAAAATAGATCACTGATATCATCACACACACCCATATCCAAATCGTGAAAATCATGTGAAAAATCCAAAAAACATTAGAAAATCATATGAAAATCCCAAAAAATCCAAAACATATCAAAATCCAAAAAAAAATTGAATAAAACAAAAAAGTCAAAAAAATGGTATCTGAACTACATCGTCTCTGAGCTTAAACATAGGCAAGGCTAATCTTTCATCAGCCCCTGAGACATCAAAATCTAAAAACATTCAAAAAAACATCAAAATCTAAAAACATTCGAAAAAGACAAAAACACAAAAAAATTAAAAAAAACACAATCCCAAAGCATTCATAAAATCTCAAAAAACCCCAAAACATTTGAAAAATCAAAAATCAAAACATTTGTAAAATCTTGAAAATACCAAAAACAACCTCAAAACATTCTAGAAACGTAAAAAAAATCCAAATATTTGAAAAAATCCATTTTTCTCATCTCCCTTTCACTCGAAATAATCAATAATACATAATAAACTAATCGTCACCTTCATCCTTTGGCAACACAAACAAAAACAATCACAACAATTAGCAAAAGAAAACTTCAAACACAAAATCAAAATCAAAACAACAAACTTTTAAACGCAAAATCAAACTCTTGATCATTTTCAAACATGCCAATAGACTTTATATCAACAACTTGTCAAACAACTTATCAACCCATCATCATCCTATACAATGCATGTCCTAGAATATATCATTCCAACAATGGGCATCATTTTGGAAATCACTTTGGATTCTTACCCTATCAAAACACATCCATTTGGCTAGAGGTATGAAGAACATTGACTTGTTTGTTTACTTGATCTTCTCTTTTGATTTATCTTATTGCACTCATTTCAAGGACCTCTTAATGATATCCAAACAAAGGATTTAGATAGAAAGGAATGGTGCATCAATCATTATCCTTTTGTCTGTTGTGCTTGTTGGATGTTCTTGTAATATAACTTGGTGAATACTTACTTTGTTAGGTACGTCCTAGTGAGGTTTTTGTATGTCAAGTGTGAACAAGAATACTCCTATCTGTTTGTCGAGTCAAAGTCCATCACACTAGGTACAACACCATCCTGGTTCTTTATACCTTGATGCATCATATCTACATGTGTAATCAAACATAAGGTAAGTAGCCCTTTTAAAATATCAATTCTTGATAAGAAAATCATTCATCATCATCTCTAATAAAGTCTCGTCAGATCATGGACTTGTTGGATCCTCTTGTCATCATCTCATTTCTTCTTTCTTCTCTCGGCACTAACATAACATCACCGATGCACCCATATTGCATCCATTTTGCATCCACAAATCATTAGCATACATAAATCTCATAATCATAGCATATCACATCATCCATCTCATCCATCTCACATGCATTATATCACCATTTAAGTTGTTTAGGATAATATAGATTGGTTATTCTAAGCATCTTAAAACCATATCATTTGCATCATCATCATAACTATCCATATGTCTATCTTGAACCTCTTTATCACGAGATCAACCGTCAAATTGAATCTTTTCTCTCCATCTCTCAAGGGCGCAATGTACCAGTGTTCTTTTTGTTGGGGCATCTGAAAAAATTAGAATTTTTTGCAATTTTGATCGCGACAAGTTTATTCTTTGAATCAACGCATCAAGTACATTGCTTCAAAGAGGTGCAGAATGTAGACATGTAAAATTGACATCATGCATAATCATATTCACTTGTCAATTAAATAAACCAAGTTTAATTGATTAATCTCTTAAGGTCATCCATTTAAATTGAATAAATTGACTTTATTTAATTTAAGCCTAACAACATCCTCTTTGATTAAATAAATCAAATATTTATTTAATCAAGTCTGAAATCACCTTTCATCCCCCTTTGATTTAGTTAAATCCCTGAATCTAAGTCAAATGGGTCAAAACCCCTAATCCTCATCTTAATTAATCAAATCCATGATTAATGCTAGTCCTAATCACCCATCACATCCTCTAGCTTTTCCCACTTGAACAAATAAATCAATCTATTGATTTATTAATTCATCATTTTCTTTCAACTTGGAATAAAAAGAGACTATTCTTCCAAATTTGAATCTCCCCCCAAGTTGACATGTACATCCAACAAAGCATTTAAGAGGTATTACATGTCATTTGCAAAGGTAAAACTTGGCATTTAACATATCATGTCATCAAATTCAAATTTCAAATCTCCCCCTCTTTGGCACATTGACCAAAATGTGCTCATTCCTCAACCTCTCTCATTTGGACAAGTGGCATCTTGCCATTGGTTGGATTTTAGTCCCACATCCTCCATGTTTGGCATTCTTTTATCCTTCTTGGCTATTAATAGAGAGCTTCTCTATTGTATCACTCCTCCACAATCTTAGTATCTCTCTCCACAAGTTCAAAATCTTCATAGCATTTTCATATCATTTTATTATGGAGCTTAGAAAAGAATTGGGAAAGGGCTTCTTTCCACACCGAAGAAGCACCAATCCACTATGAGATAGAGTTTGCATCATGTTTTCATATGATTTTGCTTAGTTTCATTATTTATTTTGTTTGTAATATGAAACATGTTGGATTATTTCATAGATATGTTTGAATATATGCTTTGTTTTAACCAATAACCATGCTAATGTCTGTGTTAGGTTTTTAGCAATTTATAGATTTAACCATCTACACCCCTATCATAATGTTCCATTGATATCCTACTTGAAGAAGTTGCTTTGCTAAGATATGTGCACTTGAATGCAACTTTTGGGATTCTCGATCTATTTTATTAATACTAAAGTTAACTTTGTATTTGTGTGCACATCATGATAGAGCGCCTTCAGAATCCTTATGATGAGGGGTCTTTTCCAATACATGGTCAATTTGAGAATTGGATATCATGCGTGGAGAATTGGATGGAGTGTGTTTAGGGATAAAAGATGGATTGGTTGACAGTTTGGAACTTTTAAGTCTCTAAACTTGGGAAGATGAGAAATGTTGGGTGGATATAGAAGTGTGCATGGAATTAGGACCAATTGATACACTATGTGCATTGCTTGAAAAGCCTAATTTTTCTTTTGTGGAAATCTTTGATGGATACTTTTCCCTTTTTTGTTTTTCCCCATAGTTTCTTTGACTAATGGAGTTTGATAGGGATAATCTTTCTTTGTATGTTTTTCTATGCATGCATATTTTATTTTTCCATTATTCTTCTTAGCTTCTCTTTCTTTGATAATGTTCATTGTGCTTTGATTCAAATATTTCTTTTGACGTTGGTCCCAATTCATGGATGGGATGATGGGTGGATGAAGATTCATGATGTGGCTAGTTGTAGTATTGGCATTAGTTTCATCATAAGGATTCTTCATGCTCCCTATGTTGGAATTTGCTTGAGATGAAGTTTCCCCAGTATTGTGGAAGTAGTACCTTCATGATTTGATTCTGCCTATTCTGAGAGCTCTTGTTTAGAATGCATTCTCTAATAAATGACCACTACAAATGATGTTATTTTGATTGGATGCTCTGTTGACTCCAAAATATCCTATTCTATCTGACTGGTTTCCTTGAGTGGAGAATGTTGGATATGTTCATACATGATGTCCTTAGTCTGAATTTGGGATATATCTGATCTTGATGTTGACAACTCAGTTTGACTGTAGGAATTGATAACCTACTCTTTTTGTGTAATAATGTCAGAAGTAAAGGAGTCATGTTCTGAATGAAGATCATCTACGCGTCCATCCATAGAAAGCATCTCATGGTTAGATGGAGGAGTATGTGTTACATGGACATGATCATTATTTGTGACATCTTTTATAAATAATAGAGTGTCCATTAGATCATTATAGTATCTTGGAGATACAAATCCTTGATCTTGATTAATTTTGGGATTGCTTTCGACATGCTTTGGATCAAATACCTAGCATGGGTCAGTTTCAAATGATGGATTGCTTACAAAGGGTTCTTGGAAAATATCATTAGGCATAGTAATTGGTTCAATATCCTCTTGATCTTTGAGTGAATTTGGATCAAGTGTTGAGTTGAAGATTCCTTCTATATCAGCAATCATGAGGTCGAATGATGTCAATATGTCTTGGAAAGGACCATTGCTAGACTTTGGTCAGAGATGTTGATCATGCTTTGAAATAAATTCTTGAGATATGTCCTCTAACTCATTAGGTGATGTAGAGACATTATCAACATGGTCATTGGTCGATGGATCATATATTATGTCAATGGGATCAAATACTTCTAACACTCCTTGAAATAGGTCACTAAAAATTGGCTCTTGATGTATGGTGAGTTCATCCTTAGATGGGGTAGAAACATTTCCAATGTGTTCATTAATGGAGAGATCTTCAACATTGTTTTCAACAATTGTGGCAGAGAGATTGTCAATGTCTTCAACCATAGAGTCAAGTGATGTTGACATTTCTTGAATTGGATCATTGTCGGGTATTATTGGTTGATTTTGATCATGATTGAAAAGTGAATCTTGACCTATGTTGATTTGATCTTCGGACAAGATAGAAACATCTTCAATGTTCTCTTTGATGGATAGATCTTGATCATTGCTTTCAACAATTGTGGTGGGAGATTTTCAATGCTATCACCAGTGGTTGAATGTTCATCGTTATCCCCAATAGTGATTATCTTTTGATCAATGAGGTCTTGGATGAGATTTTTGAGTTGAATACAACTTGATGTTGTGTGTCCCTTTGTTTTGTGAAAATAACAAAGGAGCTCCTCATTATACCCTGGTGGTTTAACTAGGGGTTCTTGATAGTTACCATAAATGAGGAGCTTGATGAGATTTTCTTGTACCAATTGTTGCAGGATTAATTCGATTGGTCTCCCAAGTGGTGTGTATTTTTTCTTTGTTCCCTTGTGAGATTTTCACTTTGAATTGACCTTGTAGTGATTGATCTTTGAGATGTGGGGGTAGGATTTTTTGTTGATGTTATTGATCTTGATATCCAACTTCTTGACATTGGAGATATTATTCTTGATGTGGTTGTGGACACAACTCTCTGCTTTGATGACATGGTTCAATCAATGGTAGAGTACATTGTTTTTCGAGTAAAAATGTCTCTTGTTTCAAGGATTCAGTTAGGTTTTCAAGTGAAGCAATTTTTTCTAGTAAAACTTTCTCTTGATTTTGATCTTGGCACCCTTGATATACTTGATTTGGAATTTTTTAAAGTAGATTTGGAGTGTGTACTTGTGGTGTTTGATTTTGGACAATGTTCTAAATTGGGATTATGCTCAGATTTGGCATGATAGGTTGAAATTGAACATTGTTGTGGTTGGGAATCACATTGCCTTGATTTAGGTAACTTTGATTTTACATGGTGTTATCTTGACTTGGATCAATACATGGAGTCGTTATCATCATTTTTGGACTCTGAACAACATTTTTGTGATTTGCATACATATCTATCCCAAATTTTGCCAAGTTTTGATTCAAAATGTTTATGTTTGGTAAAGTTGTACTTGGTACATTCACATTTGGCATCTAGGGATTTGATGGGATAATGTTGTTCATTTTTTGAAGACTCATGCATTGGGTGTTTGGTTGATAGATTTGTAGTTTTGGACTTGGATTTAAATCTACCATTGGGAAAGGTGTTCCAATATTTTGACTAGGCATACTCACATTTGTATGAATTGAGGTTCATAGGAGATAATGATCCTACATACAAATTGTATAAATGTGAGTTTTGATAATCAATCAACATTGTAAGGCTTCAAAATTTTAGTTGAGTTGGATTAGTCATGATGTATGGATCAAGTTTATATTCCATGTTCCTCTTGTGTTTTGACCTTGTTGACCTCTAAGGCATTTAGTACCAATGATGAGATGAATGATGAAAGGGGTGAATGATATGGATGTTGAATGTTTAGGAACTTTGGATCAATGCTAGACTTAGGGTTTGATTTTGATTGGTTTTATTTGGATAATGAACTTTAAACCCTAAGATGTTGGATGTGATCTTAGGATGGAATTGTTCAATGGATGGCTAATTCAATTAAATGTATGAGAAAGGATGCATTTCCATCAACCTAACTAAACAAGGTGATTTTGATTTTGATGATTTACCCAAGTCTAGAATGATGTTTCCAAAGCTCTTTTGTGGGATGGAGATGATAAATGTTTGGGGTGGATGAAGTGTTTGATTTTTAAATCCTTAATGAACCTAAGGATAACCTTGTTTACAAGACCACGATAGTGAAGAACATGCTTTTCTCTAAGAATAGTTTAAAACCAAAAGACCAATGTTTGCATAAAAACCATATGATCAAAAGATACACAAGCACACGTGTGGGGTCCAATTGATTTAATATTTTCTTAATGGATTATATTTACCACAAACATCCTCTTGATTAGGTTTGAAACTAGATGTCTATGTCTCAATTCCTTTTCATTCCATAAAGTACATTATGTGGAAATCTAGAAAATCAAGGAAAAAGTTTCCTAATGTTGACCTTAGTAGGAGAAAATTTAGATGAAATACAAATTCGTAGAAGCCTCTAAGGATGATAATCCCAAGGGAAAGCAATAGCATGTGCATTCGTTCAAGGATATTTGCTTTTCCTAAAGAGTTTGAGGTTTTATGCTCAAGTTGAATGGTGGTTTTCCAATGTTTTCGATCAAGAAATGTGTTTTGTAACCAAGAACAAGCACAACCTTATGGATATGAAAGCTACATTTGTTGAGTTCTTACTTAGACAAGTCTAGCTACACTTATCTTTAGCAAATGGTTAGATGCTTGACCCCACTAGATCCCCTCCACGACACTCACTTATATGGGGCACCCAAGCATCAACACCCATGAAACTCCCATGGCATGCTTTCCATTTCTACTAAAGACTGTACAAGTGTGGGGTGGCTTTAGAACGACCGTTCTTGCACCAACACATAGATAGGGATTTTGGCCTTTCTACAACAAGGGTTTTAATTCAGACTTTCCATTCGTAGGAGTTGAACAAACATGGTGAGAGACCATTTTTACATGTCTCGTTAGAGTCAACCATGTGATACTGATATTTATTCCAATACCCACATTTATATCTTGGCTAGAAATACTATTGGCTTTAGAGTGTTACTAGTTTAGTTTTTCCCTTGGGTGAGTACTTTTTCCCCAAGGCAGGCCCTCTAAGATAAACAAAAGTGAGAAAAAATATTCATAGTTTGATCAAAATTTGTTTAGAAACAAAGGGAGAAAATATGTAATATGTCTACTCACACTTGAAAAGTTTATTTTTTTCAATTTTAGTTCCAAAATGAAGTGTGGAGGCAATCACTTTATCCCACCCTAAGACCATCAAAAAGCATTTTGATTCTCAAGATCGTCGTGAGGTGTGAGAGAAGTGCATACATCTTTTCGATGGCATTAGTTTGAGTAAGTAATCACAAAAAAAAGTTCTACATGTTCATTTTAAGTCCACAAAGCAATGATTTTGATTTGTTTTAAAGCACCAAAATGAGATTTGAAAGTTGTCTTGTTCAATTGTTAACCTCAAAAGAAATCTAGTCAATTCACCTAAAGTTCATTTTAACCCCTTTGCAATGAAAATTGAAAGCTTTTTGTCATGTTCATTTTAGAGCCAAAAAAGATTTGAGTTAGTCTAAAAAATAAAATTAAAGTATAGAATGGAAGCTCCAAGCATTTAAAAATGCTTTGTCAATTTCAATTTCAAGGTCCACTTTTTTTGAACTCAAAACTCTTCAAAAGACTGCTTCCAATGCTTCAACATCGCATGTTCCTTGTGTAAACGAAATTCCTTTTCTCCTACAAGGTAAGAAAAAGAGAATATTAAGATTTGATTCAATTTAATGCAAACAAGATTAGATTTGCGGCCAAGTAAATATTTCCAACAATTTGAGTAATCTTTCAATTCTCATTCAGTTAGCCTATAGAAAGCCATAAATAAGCAACATCGATCAATGAAGATGCTTGCAAAACCATTAATGAGTGTCTTCAAGATATAACTGTAAACCATTAATAAGAAATTTTAATGAGTGTCTGACATTATGAGATTAAATGTTGAACATCAACACACCAAGGGTAGATTTCATTGAAAATATTCAACCTAACGTTCCTTGTACCATCCCTTTGAAAATTGCAACAAGGATCTCATTTTAATAACAATATTTCTACAAAAAGGATCTTATTTCAATGACGATATTTTGGATATCTCACACCCTTATAAATTAAAACCATTAGTAACAATATCAAAAGGACCTTCTTTAAAGTAAAATTTCTCTTTAGAGAAGCATGCATCTTATCAATGTCCACTCTATCCATACAATGTTACAAAGGACTCAAAAGAAGTGATTTTTTTAAGAAAGAGAATCAGATTGAATGTTAAATAAAATCACATGAATGAAACAAGAGAGAAAATAATGCCACCTTCAACTTCGTTCATCCTGTAAATCACATCGACCATTAAATAAAAAGTGTTGTCTTTGATAACTTTTCTTTACTTACTTATAGAATGCTGAACACTTGGAGATACACGTAGCAATACAAATGGTCTGAAAAAAATTAATATGAAGAACCATATGTGTATAGCAATACAAACTCCGATTCCTAGCCTAAGATTCTCACCTTGACCAACACTTTCTACGTGACCCTAGTCTAGAGGTTCTACAACCTTTTGGGTATTTACTCCATGCGAAAAAGAAACAAGTACTGGAATTTGAAAAGGACCTGAGTGGTAGAGGCCTAGATTAAAAGATCAGGTTCACAAACAAGAGTTCTGAGCCATTATTCAAACATAATTCATACCCTCATCTAGTCATTAATCACAACTGCAAGGGAAGGACAACATACTGATTGATCCAAGCACACAATAAAATACTACCCGGTGCATGCTAGATGAATGCTAAAATGGTTGTACAGGCTCAAAAGAGGACGCACGGTAACTATTTGTGAAATTTCCTTACCTAGCCCAAAAATAATTCTATCTCCATCTCTTCTCCCAACCACATTTCAGCTGAACTCCCAATGTGCACAAGCTCAAAAGAGATCAAATTTTATGTGAAATCTAATAGCAATCCAAGAAAATAGAGGAGAATACCACTCTAAGCTAAAAACCCTTTCACACAAAATTAAGTTACACAGATTAAGGTCTTACAAACATTCTTAGTGCCTTGTACGTTATTGTTGAAAATGCTTTGGTAGACGTGTAAGCAAATAGAAAGGACAAGTTATGCAAACTGTAGAAAAAATGTGTGGGTATAAATGAGGCATGGGACTGATAGACACTGCCAAGCAAATGCATTTGTTAGGTGTAAAACTAGACAACACAACCTTTTACCAACATCCTCTCAGCCTGTGTCAGGTGTTAGATTTACCTTAATATTTTCTCTTTATACCGCCACACTTTAATGATAGAAGCTGCAATAAAAAATAGATCAACACTGATATTGATAGGAGAAGTAGCAATATTAAATGGAGGGATTTCAAAATAATAGCTATGAAATAAAATAGATTCTAATGCTTTGTGATAAGACAAGATATGCATAAAGACTTCTCCAATTTGGCATGCAAAAAAAATTTATATACCAAAGCAAGTCACATTGATTGATCCATGCTATTCACAGTGGACAAAAGTTGAGTAGACTACCACTACATTTCACACCCCTATAATTGGCAGTACTTTGAGATACATACTATGAAGATAAAAGAATATTAATACATTGAACTCAAGGTTTCTTATTTCTATAATTAAATCAGAATGGACTGAAGGGACTTCCTGTCTGCTTACAAGTACTAGTAAAAAAATGAGATCTAAAGAAAGATGAATAAGTAAAAAAATGACCATATGCGATTAATTTTTTAACCATAAATGAAAACATTGGTTGAACAAATCACTTTGTCATACATGTGCAATCCTCCTCCTAGTGCCATTTTGTAGATGCTAAATCTGCAAATGACTACAATCCTAAAACACAAAGCATGATTAGTATTTTAAAACAAAGCAAATATTCAACATCCCTATGAAATAACTCAACATGCCTTATAATGCAATCAAAACAACAAAGGATTAGATAAACTAATTGAAACAATACAATAAAACATGAAGTAAATCATATCTCATAGTGGATTGGTTCTTTTGTGGAAAGAATCCCTTTCCCAATCCTTGATAAGTTTTTAATGATGGAGATGTGTGATTCTTGAATATAGTTGAAATACTCAAATTGTGGATGATCCAATGCAAATGATGAATTCTCTATTTATATGAGAGAATGATGGAGAGACATGTAAAATGGGTGAATGTGGGACTAAAGATTCAACCAATAGGAAGGAGCCACTTGTCACCCTATGAGTGGATGGAGGATGTGCAAGTTTTGGTCAATGTGCAAATAAATGAGATTAGTTGGCTTTTTCAAATTCAAATTTGGCTTGCTCGAGGGAGTAGAAGGGACTTAAATTCCAAGTGGGGGATATGTAAGAGGGGAGTTAATGCCATGTTGGAAGGGACAAGTCAACTTATTTTGAAATTCAAACTTGAAGGAATATTCTCCAATGATGCCTTGTTGAGGAAAATGAGGATTTTATAAATGAATTAAAATTCTTTATTTCTGCAAGTGGGGAAATCTAGAGAATGTGACATGAGTTAAATTAAATTAATCAGGATTAGATTAATTTAGTGAGGGATTAGGTGATTTGACCTTTTTGCTTTAGATTTAAAGATTAAACTAAATCAAAAAGGAGATGAATGATGTTTTTAGATTTAATTAAATACATATTTGATTTATTTAATCAAAGAGGGATAATGATAGGCTTAAATTAAATAAAGTTGATTTATTCAATTTAAATAGATGACTTTAGAGATAAATCAAATAGACTCGATTTATTTGATGAATGGTTTTATTGAACCCGATTAAATGCATGATGTTAATTTTTCATGTCTACACATGTAATCTGAAGACCCAAAGGAGGATAATAAAAATATAGTTTAAATGAAAATTATTGACAAGTTCAGTACAATTATTTTTAGTACTCAAATAGTACTATCAACCTATAAAAACAAATAGAACTAAATTTAGAAAATGGCTATAGAATCATCCCAATATAGTCTAATTTATGACCATGATCACATTTAAGTGGTGGTGACTATTTAGGAAGTAGTTTTCTTCACATCAATGGTGAAAGTCCTTCCAAATGTGTGGGTGTGGATTGGGTATATGGTACAAAGTTTCTTTTAGAGAATATTTTAAGCTTAAACATAATGCAAAACTTAAGAAAACTCAAAACATTAAAAAGAGGGCATTTTGAAATAAAAGTTATAGGCCAACATCTAGAGCACTAGACAAACTAATTGAGAATTCAACTTACAGAAGCTTAATAAAGAGTTATTCCTTGGTAAAAGAAAAAATGCTTGTTTATGTTATTAAACAACAATCACAAGATTATATTGAGCCTCACAATAAACTAATTCATCCATACAACATATTTCCTCTTGAATTATATGATATTCAATTTATGTATCTTTCATTGATTACACTCCATGGCTGGTTTCAAATAGTTTAGAGTGTGTCAAGCTATTATTTTTCTTCCATTTTAAAGTGTGAATGTAAACTTATTTCCACCGAATATGAAAAGGAATTTAGCTTCTTATTAATGACAACCATAGATTTCGTATACACCACTAACTATGTCCTCCCAACACAAAAAAACATATAACTCTTAAGAGCAATTATAATTTTCCCTATTTTACAACCTCTCCATGTAGGCTAGACATATTTTTTCTATAGGGGTAGGTACCAAAAATGTTGCTAAAATGAGGAACATTATAGAAGACTGAGGTAGAATTGACATTGCTTAAACAAGGTAGAACCAACATCTCTCAAATAATGTAAGCTTGTTGAATTGTTTCAATATCCAATCCCTTCAAATTTACTAACAAACTCAACATGCCCTTTTAGAGTATGTAGTCCTCTCCTCCTGTAAACATCAAGATCAACTAACAAATATTAGAATACAAAATTTTTCATAATGTGAAGAATAATGATCGACACAAAGAACAAAATGGTAGTGATCTTAAGATACTACCTTGCAATCTTGGCACGTCCTTTTACCTCTTTCGCCATTTGATTGAGGTCTCTAAAGTTGTTCCTATCACCAAACATCTTAGTATCTAGAGGATGCAATCTATGCAAAGTCCTTTGAGCATGGCCCCATTTTATTTGTTTGGCTTCTTTGCCAAAATCCTTTTAGGTGGTGAAGGAAATCCAAAATATACAATAATTTCATTTCAATATAAACTTCAAATTATATAAATATACTATTGTTAATCAAGCACTACTATGAAGATCAATACTTTTTTTTAACCAAATTTAAATAGAGAATTGAAATGCATATGAATGAAAAACTATAATATTTTAAACCTACAAATGCAGGTATAAGTGCATATTACAAGGATACAACTATGTTATTATAAAAATAATAACAAACCTGGGTCTCCTATTGAATAGTTATATTATTACAAACTACCATTGGATATAGAGTTTTCAGTAAGCTAATACAAAATTTAAATCTATAGTCATATCAATTTTGTATCGTAGTAAAAAGGAAAACTGCTTGATTTTGGGAATAATTGATGATAAAAATGGACTTAATTTTTCCTTGATCTAGTGTTTTGAGGTGTTTTACACATCTGCATTAGGTCTAGGACCTTTATAAATTGAATAAAATGCATCAAACAATGTCTTGAAAAGGTGTTGTAAAGTGTTGTAAGAGAATTTCACACTTCTCTAGACTTAATGAACCCATTTTCCCCTTTATTCAACATTATAAAATGTATTTAAATGCATCTTCACATCAATCTAGAAGACTTGGAAATTAAACTTATTTTTAATCTAGTGTTGTAATGTGTTCTATACATTCACATTGGATGTTGTGCCTTTCTAGGCTATGCGAACCTCATTTTAATGTTGTAAAGTGTATTTAATCACACTTTCACATTGAATTTTGTGTCCCAAACCCTAATTTACCTTTACATCATCATTAATAGGAACCTATTGCCTCATATTGTGCATCCCAAGGCATAATTTGATCAAATACCCAATGAAATCAACATAAGAACTGAAATTTCTCATTGTCCAACATTCTAGCTGTTAAAAGGACCCCTTTGGGACTAATTAGCCACCTTGGGTAAATGATTCCCTACTAGGTGGGACTAATTTTTCCAACATGGTGAATTAGTCCCATTTGGGTCATTTTTGAGTTTTGAGCAAGAAATTTTGGAATTTAAGTTTTATTTTCTTTCATGTCAGCCTTGGGGATCAAATTAACAAGAATTTTAGGTGGATTGCATATAAATACAAGTCTCTAAACCCTAATTCACATCTAATAATTATTCATTTATCATTCATTCATCATTCCTTATCTTTTTCAAGTTAAGCAAGCTATTGTTTTAGCATCTTAAGTCATCAACATAGATTTCTAAGACATTCAAGGGAAGATTCTTCATCTTTTGCTACAGAAATTCAAGATCAATCATCATGGAAAGGTATTAACTCCATTGTTCCATGCTTCATTACATTCTTTCTCCATTTTGGTTTAATTACCTACAAAGGGGTCTGACCAAGGAAAACCCTCATGCCCTAATAATCAACATTTTTCCTTCCTTTCTTGTGTGTTTGCAGATTTATGCATCTTGAAGACTTGGAAATAATTGTAGGTTGAGTTAAATTTTTTTTGAATACATCTCCTTGTAAACTAAAGAAAAATATCCACAAAAAGTCTATTAGAGTGCCGAAAATTAGAGTTTTAAAAGCGGACAATTGTCAGGAACTGAAGTACAGATCAAGGACTCCTATTTCCTCTTTTGGATTTTTAGAAATTCAAAAGTGGATTCATTCACCATTAGCGGTGAATGAGTCCTATTTCTTGGCATCAAAAGTGTTCTATTCCATTTTGGATACCCATTTGTCTCAAACAAGCTCTAGAATAGTTTCTTAGATCTGGGACTAATTTTCCCAGAATGGTGAATAAGTCCCAGTAGGCCAAATTTCCAACATCACTAGCATTTCAAAAGTCATTTGTAGTCTCCAACAAGATCTCAGGTGCACACATTCATTTTCGTGCATTTCTATTATAATTTACCTTTATTTCTAGGTCATTTTATGTATGTTTGCATACTACACTGTGTTTCCAAACACTTCATACTTCTTTAGTTTTGCATAAATAATCAATCCATTTTATCAGTCCTTTGCATTTAGATCATTCTATTTAGATATATTTTCATTGTACTTGCATTAGTTTGAGTGAACCACCTAGATTTTGTGTGGGATCTATCTCTCCTTTAAGGAAAAATCCTAGTTGAGCAAGAGAGTCATAGCACCTACTCCACAAAATCTATGGTTCTAAGTTTGTAGTTCTTTTCTTGTTCATTTCTTTTAAGCTTCCTCTTCCCACACTTATTGTGACGGTTAGGTAGAATGGAATGACGTTTTGTCTCACCTAGGGAAATCTGACCGGTTGCATTGGATGCCTATAATTATTAAAAGTATTTACAAGTAATCTCCTTGCATGTTTATAATTTTTGGCTCTTGGAACAAAGTTTAAGTCTAAATCTGAAATCACACTGTCAAGGCATACTCAAATTTTTGTTTTCAACTTAAAGTTGCATATAAAGGTGAGCTCACACAAATGAACTTGAATGACAATTACATCTCTAAATCAGCCCAGCCCTAGCAATAATAAGAATACGAATCTTCATAAATCTGGACACTACTACTCCTCTTCATGCACGCATTAATCTCGTTTCCACATTGTTTAGTATTGACATTAAATAAGAATTGAAATCTACTTACACAACTATTTTCCAAGCTCTTTTTATTCCTGTCATGGCTTTATATATTATAATTGCGCTCTCAAAGCTCAGAGATTAAGATGGAGTTCAAGTAAAACCTTTGCAACAATAGGAACTGAGTTTGATTATTAAATTTAGCTATTTTGAAAAGGAGCGTATGATCGATTCCAATGCTAGTTGAATTGTTTTGGCTTGCCTTTATATTTGTGAATAGCAATAATGATCTTCCTAAACATTCTTACAATTCTTTTCAGTAAATTACATTGGAAAAGGGAAGGTTTGATACCATAACATTTCCCGATATTCTATGGTCTAAACAAAGTTATACAATTATCAGACGTAAGGGAAATCAGTGGTTTATCCAATAATATACTTGAGTTTCTTTGTTTTTAAATACATGTATACAAAATGTGGCATCATACATAAAGCATTAGGATCAGATTGCATACCTAGATATTGACTGTAGGCTAGGTTGGAAATCTAACTTAAACAATCTGAGTTTTCTCTGTCAGCTTGCTCCCCGCTATCCTCTAACCCTTCCTCTTCCGAAAATTTTTACAGGCATCTTCTTAATGAGAGCTACTTCAGCTTCACGTACTTGAGAGTAATGCTGGTGATTCTTCTCAAATATCATAATAAGATTATCCCTTGTTGTAGAAATGGTGCCTCAACTTCCAAGCTTTGAAAATAGATTCTACCTTTTTTCCTAAAATTATTCCAATGTAGCCCTAATATCTCATGGTCTTGGCCTTCCATGAGTTCCATGATACCTTTTCTGCATCAAGATTCAAGCATGTGCCGAGATATGGAGATAGGTGGTAATAGTGGTCATTTGAATTATCCAGGTGCCAGTGATTTGTTCCAGTTGATTGAGAGAAAACAGGTGAGCATCCAAATGATACAAAAGCCAACCAAATTGAAAATGGCTATTATTAATTATGTGACAACAGAATAGCTGAGGACCTACACACAGTCAAACTGTTTCATTTGTTTACCAACAATATCAAGCTTCATGAGTTCAGATTAAAGGAAAATAAAAAGAATTTCTATGTGAATCTCAAAGAAATAAAAATTATAGTGGTATTTTATTTGTTTGCTCTCAATTCCAAACTGTCCGATTTGAATTAAAAATTTCCAAATTGAAATAGAAAGGCACTTGATAACCTACCATACCAGTTTTTCCAACCACCATACCAGTTTTCCCAACCACATTCAGTCTAGCAAGTAAGACTCCCCTTTCCATCTGCCATTTTTACAATCACTATGATAATGGAACCGTATAAATTGTTCTTATGGGGAAAAACTTTCTTGAAGAAAAATCATTTGTCAAATATGTTTTGTGATAAAATGTGCATTTATACCTTAATAATAGATAAATATTTGTTAAATAGAAAAAAAATGATTAAATAGTAAAAACATAATTATGAATAATTAATTTTAAAAAATAGGAATAGGTCCTACCTATAATTCTTTTGGCAGAAACAAATAAATAAAAATAATTGTAAGTTTTTTTAATTTGTTTTATAAATACATTCTAATTATTATTATAAATATTGATGCAAGTATTAAAATCTTTAAAATGATTTTTCCAATTTGTTAATAAATTCTCATTTTACCATTAAGTTTTTTAAAAAAATGCAGGACAGTTCCAAGAAAAAAGAAAGTCTTGAAAAATGGGGAACAAAGAGATAGGACAGTTTGTGGACAGAATTTGAGGAAAAAACATAAGGCTTAAAAAATGGCAAACAAAGAGACCACACGCCATTCATTTGTCTTATTGTTAGCTTTTTTGTTTTCTTATTTTTGGAATAGAAAATCTTGACCAATGAACATAAAGATAATTGTTTGTTTTTTATATTCTCTTTAAAAACTGATTTGTTTATCCATTAAAATTTTACAAATATTGAACTCAATTTTTTCAACAAAATTTTAATACTTTTGATTGATTAAAAATTTAAAAATTAATCACTAATTAATTAATAAAAAAATTAAAGATTTTATTAGATTTATATTAATTAGATGAAATTATTTAAGAAATTACTAACTTATTAAATTAAATTGATTTTTTTTTTTTCATAAAATTGGGTAAAGATTCGTAGCATTCTGTTTGTTCTCTGAGTGATTTTTTGGGTATAGATATTATCATGGACCTTTTTTAGAGAACATTGAGTGCCTGCTCTTTTCCAACAATATGAATTCATGAACCCTTTATCCAAAATAATTTATCCATGTTAATAACAAATTATGCTATTTGTGTTAATATGTTTGAAAAAAAGTTTTGAAATGTGAAGGAATATGTATTTTGTTGACTATTATAATTCAATATATGTCAAGTAATATGTATTTGCTTGTTATTATCTATATTATTATATTTAAATATATAGTTATGCATTCTAATAGTTATTATAAGAAAATTATTGTAATTATAGCTGATAAATTTATAAAATATATTTACATTTAAAATTATAATACTGTTTGTAAATATTTCACTATTAACTTAGTTCAAAAAATATATCTTAAACTTTAAAAATTAATAAAATAAAATTAATTGTATTGATTTTTTCATTATTATTAAAAAATGAATAGTTTAAAAAAATATTGCAACCCAAGATTAGATTAACATTGAAATGGTTCTTAAGCAAATTGATTAGAACTTCTTATAATACTATTTAACCAAAATCACTTACTATTGTGTGATATATTATACTTAAGTCACTCACTCTTAATATTAATTAGTAGAAATATGTGGTATTTTGAAATTTATTCCTTTACTCTTATTTATGAAAAAATAAAATAGTATTTTCAATTATAATTACATGATTGATTTTATAGCACAAAATTTATTTATAAATATTTAGCAAAACTATAATAATTTTCATGAAAAGTTGAAATAGCTTACATTACAGATTGACTAATTTTTTAATTTAATTTAACTATCTTATATTCAAAATATATTGTTATATTTAGAATGAGATTTTGTAAGATTTATTTATTCTTTAATAATTTATTATAATATTTTATAAAATTCATTACAAAATATTAGAAAGCTTTAACAATATTTTAACATTGATCATGTTCTATGGTTTTAAAAGGACTCAAGTAGTTTTGGAGCACAAAATTTATTTATAACTATTTAGCAAAACTATAATAATTTTTATGAAAAGTTGAAATAGCTTACATTATAGATTGACTAATTTTTTAATTTAATTTAACTATCTTATATTCAAAATATATTGTTATATATTAGAATGAGATTTTGTAAGATTTATTTATTCTTTAATAATTTATTATAATATTTTATAAAATTCATTACAAAATATTAGAAAGCTGTAACAATATTTTAACATTGATCATGTTATATGGTTTTAAAAGGACTCAAGTAGTTTTGGAGATAAAATTTGAAAGGAAATGAAAAGAAGAATCTTTCTTAGAAAATTTCAGTTATCATTGATAATTAATTTAGAAAATCCTAAAATATTATATAATTTATTGATTATTCATAGTTCTAAACTTCATTTAACTCTTACCTTTATTTTATTTATCTTTCAATCCTCAATAATATAGAAGTAGAAGCTAGAAACTAACTTATTAAACTTTAAACTATGCAATGTGAAATTCACTAATTGAATTTGTGTATGTCCAAATTAATAATTAACAATATTGTTTTCATATAATTACTGTAATATATATTTGACAAAATGTAAATATATAATTTTTTATATAAAAATATTGAAATCAATAAATAGTCATCTTAATTTTTTTTATTAGAAAAACACAATATAAGTATTAACTATTCAAATTATAATATTAGATGCATGTCTCATATTTTACAGATTTTAAAGCATAAATTACAAATCACATCCCAGATTGATGATATACAATTAAAAATGACCTCGAGTGAGGAAGAAGCCATAAGCCGGTACATGTTCAAGATTGTTGAGCGCCGGCGTTTAGAGGTCCTATTTATATCTGCAATATCAATCCGACTTATTAGCATAGAAAATCAAGAACAAAATCAAATTTCTAAGACTGCACGGAGATACAAATAGAAAGCTTTACAGTAACAGACAGAATCAGCTGAAAAATTTGTATATACATGGATAGCCATATGGATAGCAACAATGTGACCCTCTTTCTCGATCTTCTTCTTTACCTATCTCTGTTTCTTTTGACTGGTGACTTTGAAATGGAGTATATGGACTTGGATGAAGAAGATGTCTTCATGGCAGATGCGGAGATGGACGAGGAAGATGTGTTCCTCTTTCTCGTTCTTCTTCTTTAGCTGTCTCTGCATCTTCTATCACCTCGTCCATCTGCGCATATACCGCGAAGACATATTCCTCGTTCATCTCCACATCTACCATGAAGACATCTTTCTTTACTATATCGATTTCAACGTCACCAGTCATGGCTAAGCTACAGAAAACAACGAAGCCAAATCCGGATGTAGGAATCTTCAAGAAATTTAAAAAATATAACGATGGAGGGCGATTGAAATTCAAGTAATATGTCTATGTAGGAGGGTTGAACATGTTTTATATATCCCAGTACCTGCTAAGATGCTGAGGAACGATATATCAGCCGTGCTGCTACAGCTGATAATTAGCTATATTATTTCAAATATCCTTGTTTGTGGAAATTTAGTAGTAGGTTTTGAGTGTTAAGTGCAATTTACAAATAACCACCAGCTGATAAGATGCTGTAGACCGATCAATCAGCCGTGCCGTGTCACCACAGGTGATAATTTCGACAATATTTAAATCATTAGTTCTAATTATCAGCTGTAGCGACACGGCACGGCTGATTGAGCACGGCTGATTGATCGGTCTACAGCATCCTATCAGCTGCTGGGTTATCGGTAAATTCCACTTAACCCTCAAAACCTACTCCGAGAACAAACGGAATGCTACAAATCTTTCCTGAATTAATGAAAAACAAAACACGATTTAATTATGCAAGTAATCTTTTATATAAGTTCATCAAGCGAATATAAATATAGTAAAACCTTTAATTTTATTGTTCTTTTCGTGTGCAGGAAATTGAATGATAAGAATTTTAAAAATTTAAAACATAAGATACTAATGAAAACAAACTCTAATCTAAATGTAAATGTGGACTTCCATGTTGATTTAGCTTTCGTTGGATGTGGATTCAACTCATTAGAGTAATATTATATTTTAATGAGTATGGATTTAGATATAGTAGACAAGTGTATGAGTGATTGATAAAATGATGAGGGAATTATCTTATTTATAGAATTTTGAAGGAAAATTCAATTGAGAGATTAGTATGACATTAACGATCTAAATTAATAGATTGTCTTGAAATTCAATTGGAGAATTGAAAATTTCTACTTTTTAATCCATTAGGAGATACCAATAAATTATTTAACTCAATTGACCTAGATAATTGTTATGAATAACATTCTATTTTAAGAATGATTTGAATAATAGATGAATTACGGTGAATGATTAATAAATGATATTACAATGGTAAGGATTAGGTGAATAATTTTAGTTTCTACATTTTACCCTTATTTAGAAAAATATATGGAGTGACAATGCTTTACAGAATATACAAGTGTTTTAGAAGAAAATTAGAAAATATGAGGATGATGATGATGATATGCCCTAGTTGAGTAAGAAATGGAAAAAAAAAAGAGATAAAATCATTGATTGATTCATGTCCCCTCTAGAGATTATCCATGTGCAAACTACATGGGCTGTCTCTCAAACTAAGAGAAGATGAAGAATGAAATATCAAATGAAAGATTGAAGATGATAGAAAAAATTTAAAGGATGAATGCAAGAAACATGCATATGCATAAGGATCATGATTTATTATGTTGTATTTAAGTTTAAAATACTTTATTTAATATAGAAATGAATATTATGCACTATGGTATATGAGATTAAGGTGACAATGTATTCAATACATGGAATAAATCTCGAAAAAATAATAGAAAAGAGAATGTTCCAACACTCACAAGGAATTTGATGTTCTTTGTGGTTTCATGATGAGACAGCCATCAAACATAGCACAAAGAAGCAATAGAAATTTTTCTAATGTATATTATTCAAAGCACATATTGAGTAGTCATAGTGTGGTTCAAATGATAAATCAAAATAAAGATCAAAATACTCAAAGATAAACCAAAGAAAAACACAAGCAATTATCAACTAACACACAATAGTACTATCTCATGCCAAGGTATGAGAAGGACTAAAGGGTGTATTTGGATCATGTTTGGTGCAAGAAAGGAAGCATCCCATTTAAGAAACACATATAGTTTAGGGAAGAAAACATCCCATATGATGGATTAGAAGAATATTTTCATGACAAAAAAATACTTAGTTCAACAATATGTTATTGAGATTAATGTAGATTTATAAAAGAAATAATTGAAAGTGTATGCTTCAATTGTGTAGCCTGAAATTTGAAGGCACATGTTATTTTTTGGTCTTTGTGTTTGTGTTTATTGATGGGGCAATGGAAAATGCATGATAATTACTACTTGTTGAGTATGAAAGGCATTCTAGTAACTAAATTGGCCAAAATGCATAAAGCAATACTTATTCCAAAATATGATGTAGTCAGTTTCCCCTACTATATAACAAGGTGTAGACATGAGTGGGTGAAAGACATGAAATAATGACCTACAAATAGGATGAGGAATATAGATGAGGACCTATAATATGGTGAAGTCTATTTTCTTGCACATGGTGTCTACAAGTAGGTTTTTGCCATGGTACTTATCCAACATGGCACTAAAGGTGGTTTTCATCATAAGATAATTTTTATCTTTATATTTTTTCATATTTATTATTCATTTTTCAACTTCTTAGGCTATTAAGGATAGCACCTATTTTCTAGTTTTTCATCATGATGACTCCCCAAATGTATCACATAAATGGTTTTCAAAAGAGTTCACTTTTTCTCTCCTTACTATTTTTTTTAGTTTTTCAAATTTTTTAAATTTTTTGACCAATATTTTTCAATTTAGATATTCATTAGATTTACCATGGGCGAACTTCATTTACACAATTTTTATTATCAATATAAAACTCTAAAGACCAATTCTTTATGTTTGTTATGATCAAGATTGTTCTTGTATAATTGAAGATGATTAGAGTTGTTGAGTCATCTTTGATAAAGACATTTTTACTTTGGAAAGAATGTTCTAATGTTTTGATGGCTAAGAAATAATTTTAATTTTTACATCACATATATCATTGTAATCCTATTTTATTATGAGAGAATCCCTTTTGGAAATCAAGGTATCTCCTTATTTTATCTTTGAAGCTTCTTTGATATGTTGTTCTCTAGGGAAGGTGAAATGGATTAATGATGGATACACATTTCATGGTGTATGTGAGATAGGTTGGGTAGTAAGGTATAATGATAGAGGTAGTTGTAGATGTCATGATATAATGGATAGTTTGGACCAACAATATTATAAATAAAATTTGATTTAGGGACATTAGACATGGGGACTAAAAGTTTCTTGATTAAGAATTTATAGTGATGAATATTATGTGGCATATCCAGAAAGGATTCAATAAAGGCCATGCCTTATAATTTTTTATCATTTATTTTATGTATTTATTCTTTCATTTACATATTAATTATAATATAAATGATATTGGTATCAATATTTGTATCTATATCAACCCTCTTTGATTCATTTCCAAAGGACTATTGGCATATTTAAAATTTCACGGAAAGGAAAAGTTCCCTAGTTAGTGATGTCTCGAAGAGTTTTCATTACTAGGTTCATCATTTTAAAAAAAAATATTTTTTTTTTCAAATTTTCAAATGATAGCATCTGAAAGAGGTTTTACCTAGGGTAGTTAAGCTTTCATTTTTCCCTTTTTTGTTCTTTTAATTTTGTTTGAATTTTAAATATTAACTGTAGACATGCAAAATTAGCATATTGCATTTAATCAAGTCCATTCATTAAATAAATCAAGCTTATTTTATTTATCTCTAAGGTCCTCCACTTAAATTAAATAAACACTATCATTATCCCCCTTAGCTAAATAAATCAAATATTTATTAAACTAAATCTTTATCATTTTCCATCTCCTTTTTGATTTAGTTTAATCCATAAATCTAAAGAAAAAAGGTCAAATCACCTAATCCTCTTTTAAATTAACTAAATCAGGATTAAATCTAATCTAATGCATGTCACATTCTTTAGATTTTCCCACTTACACAAATAAAGAATTTTAATTAATTTATTAAATCCTCATTTTCCCTCAAGTTTGAATTCAAATCAAGTTGACTTGTACCTTCCAACATGGAATTAATTCTCCTCTTACATGTCCCCCACTTAGCATTTAAGCCCCTTTTTCTCCCTCCAACAAGCCAAATTTGAAATTTGAAAAGGCCACCGAATGCCATTTATTGGTACATTGACCAAAACTTTCACATCCTCTGTCCACTCATGTTTGGACAAGTGGCTCCTTCCTATTGGTTGAATCTTTGTCCCACATTCACCCATTTTGCATATTTCTCCATCCTATCATTCTATAAATAGGAGGTCTCATTCATCATTTTAATATACACAATTCATGCAAAGTTACTCTCTTCACATTGAGAGTTGATTTTGTCCACTCCATCTTCAAGGAATTTTATCATTGAGCTTTTCAAGGGTTGGGAAAGGGTCATTTTTCACAAAAAAAAGTGACACTAATACACTATGGAATAGGTGTGCATTTGTGCTTCTTTTATGCTTCCAATTAGCTTGTTTTATTATCTTGTTTGAGAGTCATTATGTATTATAATTTCATAAGAGCATTTAGTAAATTTGCATAAAGTAAACTTTGTTATGGAGTTTAGATTGTGTGCAGATTTGTAGGGTGCTCACATTATGGCACTAGAAGGAGGGCTTGAATTAGTCAATATTCTAAGCCTTCTATTTTAAAAAAGCTAACGATCTAGTGATATGTGCATTCTATTTTAGAATTTATTTGGTATGATTTGAAAGCTAATGAGATATTGATCGCTCTGATTTAAAAAGAGTAACTATAAATTCACATTAATAGAACATTGAAAGCTAAATTAGTCAACATTACAAGCACTACTTGTCTAGTATAAATAATAGATTGATACTATTGTATGTATGATTTATGTTGATTTTTATAGAAAATTTCTACTTGATATTCTACCTTTCTATATAGATTGGGCCTATGTGTAGAAGAGATTTTTCTCTGCCTCTAGTGGCAATGACTAATGGCCCAAAGCATGCAATTTATATGCATCACCATAATTTGAGGGGACTACGTAAGCATGGGACCAATCACCCTAAGGCTCATGCTAATGCTCATCAGATAGAACCGACACCTCCTCCCTGAGGCTTATGTCGATGCTCATTATAGATCGCCCTAAGGCTCACACGATGCTCATCAGATAAGTCCAACGTCGATGCTCATGACAAGACCTCCTAGGTGCTTGATTAGTGGTTGGAGATCTATGACATGATGCTGAAATGGAGAATCTACGGGTACCTTCTTAGTATATTGGCCAAAGCAACCTTTTGAATTTTTTCTCTATTGCTTCCCCTTCCTTGTAGTTTTTTTATGTCACTTTATGACTTTTAGTCCACAAAGAAAAATATCCACAAAAAGTCTATTACAGTGCCGAAAATTAGAGTTTTAAAAGCGGACAATTGTCAGGAACTGAAGTACAGATCAAGGATTCCTATTTCCTCTTTTGGATTTTTAGAAATTAAAAAGTGGATTCATTCACCATTAGCGGTGAATGAGTCCTATTTCTCGGCATCAAAAGTGTTCTATTCCATTTTGGATACCCATTTGTCTCAAACAAGCTCTAGAATAGTTTCTTAGATCTGGGACTAATTTTCCCAGAATGGTGAATAAGTCCCAGTAGGCCAAATTTCCAACATCACTAGCATTTCAAAAGTCATTTGTAGTCTCCAACAAGATCTCAGGTGCACACATTCATTTTCGTGCATTTCTATTATAATTTACCTTTATTTCTAGGTCATTTTATGTATGTTTGCATACTACACTGTGTTTCCAAACACTTCATACTTCTTTAGTTTTGCATAAATAATCAATCCATTTTATCAGTCCTTTGCATTTAGATCATTCTATTTAGATATATTTTCATTGTACTTGCATTAGTTTGAGTGAACCACCTAGATTTTGTGTGGGATCTATCTCTCCTTTAAGGGAAAAATCCTAGTTGAGCAAGAGAGTCATAGCACCTACTCCAAAAAATCTATGGTTCTAAGTTTGTAGTTCTTTTCTTGTTCATTTCTTTTAAGCTTCCTCTTCCCACACTTATTGTGACGGTTAGGTAGAATGGAATGACGTTTTGTCTCACCTAGGGAAATCTGACCGGTTGCATTGGATGCCTATAATTATTAAAAGTATTTACAAGTAATCTCCTTGCATGTTTATAATTTTTGGCTCTTGGAACAAAGTTTAAGTCTAAATCTGAAATCACACTGTCAAGGCATACTCAAATTTTTGTTTTCAACTTAAAGTTGCATATAAAGGTGAGCTCACACAAATGAACTTGAATGACAATTACATCTCTAAATCAGCCCAGCCCTAGCAATAATAAGAATACGAATCTTCATAAATCTGGACACTACTACTCCTCTTCATGCACGCATTAATCTCGTTTCCACATTGTTTAGTATTGACATTAAATAAGAATTGAAATCTACTTACACAACTATTTTCCAAGCTCTTTTTATTCCTGTCATGGCTTTATATATTATAATTGCGCTCTCAAAGCTCAGAGATTAAGATGGAGTTCAAGTAAAACCTTTGCAACAATAGGAACTGAGTTTGATTATTAAATTTAGCTATTTTGAAAAGGAGCGTATGATCGATTCCAATGCTAGTTGAATTGTTTTGGCTTGCCTTTATATTTGTGAATAGCAATAATGATCTTCCTAAACATTCTTACAATTCTTTTCAGTAAATTACATTGGAAAAGGGAAGGTTTGATACCATAACATTTCCCGATATTCTATGGTCTAAACAAAGTTATACAATTATCAGACGTAAGGGAAATCAGTGGTTTATCCAATAATATACTTGAGTTTCTTTGTTTTTAAATACATGTATACAAAATGTGGCATCATACATAAAGCATTAGGATCAGATTGCATACCTAGATATTGACTGTAGGCTAGGTTGGAAATCTAACTTAAACAATCTGAGTTTTCTCTGTCAGCTTGCTCCCCGCTATCCTCTAACCCTTCCTCTTCCGAAAATTTTTACAGGCATCTTCTTAATGAGAGCTACTTCAGCTTCACGTACTTGAGAGTAATGCTGGTGATTCTTCTCAAATATCATAATAAGATTATCCCTTGTTGTAGAAATGGTGCCTCAACTTCCAAGCTTTGAAAATAGATTCTACCTTTTTTCCTAAAATTATTCCAATGTAGCCCTAATATCTCATGGTCTTGGCCTTCCATGAGTTCCATGATACCTTTTCTGCATCAAGATTCAAGCATGTGCCGAGATATGGAGATAGGTGGTAATAGCGGTCATTTGAATTATCCAGGTGCCAGTGATTTGTTCCAGTTGATTGAGAGAAAACAGGTGAGCATCCAAATGATACAAAAGCCAACCAAATTGAAAATGGCTATTATTAATTATGTGACAACAGAATAGCTGAGGACCTACACACAGTCAAACTGTTTCATTTGTTTACCAACAATATCAAGCTTCATGAGTTCAGATTAAAGGAAAATAAAAAGAATTTCTATGTGAATCTCAAAGAAATAAAAATTATAGTGGTATTTTATTTGTTTGCTCTCAATTCCAAACTGTCCGATTTGAATTAAAAATTTCCAAATTGAAATAGAAAGGCACTTGATAACCTACCATACCAGTTTTTCCAACCACCATACCAGTTTTCCCAACCACATTCAGTCTAGCAAGTAAGACTCCCCTTTCCATCTGCCATTTTTACAATCACTATGATAATGGAACCGTATAAATTGTTCTTATGGGGAAAAACTTTCTTGAAGAAAAATCATTTGTCAAATATGTTTTGTGATAAAATGTGCATTTATACCTTAATAATAGATAAATATTTGTTAAATAGAAAAAAAATGATTAAATAGTAAAAACATAATTATGAATAATTAATTTTAAAAAATAGGAATAGGTCCTACCTATAATTCTTTTGGCAGAAACAAATAAATAAAAATAATTGTAAGTTTTTTTAATTTGTTTTATAAATACATTCTAATTATTATTATAAATATTGATGCAAGTATTAAAATCTTTAAAATGATTTTTCCAATTTGTTAATAAATTCTCATTTTACCATTAAGTTTTTTAAAAAAATGCAGGACAGTTCCAAGAAAAAAGAAAGTCTTGAAAAATGGGGAACAAAGAGATAGGACAGTTTGTGGACAGAATTTGAGGAAAAAACATAAGGCTTAAAAAATGGCAAACAAAGAGACCACACGCCATTCATTTGTCTTATTGTTAGCTTTTTTGTTTTCTTATTTTTGGAATAGAAAATCTTGACCAATGAACATAAAGATAATTGTTTGTTTTTTATATTCTCTTTAAAAACTGATTTGTTTATCCATTAAAATTTTACAAATATTGAACTCAATTTTTTCAACAAAATTTTAATACTTTTGATTGATTAAAAATTTAAAAATTAATCACTAATTAATTAATAAAAAAATTAAAGATTTTATTAGATTTATATTAATTAGATGAAATTATTTAAGAAATTACTAACTTATTAAATTAAATTGATTTTTTTTTTTTCATAAAATTGGGTAAAGATTCGTAGCATTCTGTTTGTTCTCTGAGTGATTTTTTGGGTATAGATATTATCATGGACCTTTTTTAGAGAACATTGAGTGCCTGCTCTTTTCCAACAATATGAATTCATGAACCCTTTATCCAAAATAATTTATCCATGTTAATAACAAATTATGCTATTTGTGTTAATATGTTTGAAAAAAAGTTTTGAAATGTGAAGGAATATGTATTTTGTTGACTATTATAATTATATTGTCTTGTTATTATCTATATTATTATATTTAAATATATAGTTATGCATTCTAATAGTTATTATAAGAAAATTATTGTAATTATAGCTGATAAATTTATAAAATATATTTACATTTAAAATTATAATACTGTTTGTAAATATTTCACTATTAACTTAGTTCAAAAAATATATCTTAAACTTTAAAAATTAATAAAATAAAATTAATTGTATTGATTTTTTCATTATTATTAAAAAATGAATAGTTTAAAAAAATATTGCAACCCAAGATTAGATTAACATTGAAATGGTTCTTAAGCAAATTGATTAGAACTTCTTATAATACTATTTAACCAAAATCACTTACTATTGTGTGATATATTATACTTAAGTCACTCACTCTTAATATTAATTAGTAGAAATATGTGGTATTTTGAAATTTATTCCTTTACTCTTATTTATGAAAAAATAAAATAGTATTTTCAATTATAATTACATGATTGATTTTATAGCACAAAATTTATTTATAAATATTTAGCAAAACTATAATAATTTTCATGAAAAGTTGAAATAGCTTACATTACAGATTGACTAATTTTTTAATTTAATTTAACTATCTTATATTCAAAATATATTGTTATATTTAGAATGAGATTTTGTAAGATTTATTTATTCTTTAATAATTTATTATAATATTTTATAAAATTCATTACAAAATATTAGAAAGCTTTAACAATATTTTAACATTGATCATGTTCTATGGTTTTAAAAGGACTCAAGTAGTTTTGGAGCACAAAATTTATTTATAACTATTTAGCAAAACTATAATAATTTTTATGAAAAGTTGAAATAGCTTACATTATAGATTGACTAATTTTTTAATTTAATTTAACTATCTTATATTCAAAATATATTGTTATATATTAGAATGAGATTTTGTAAGATTTATTTATTCTTTAATAATTTATTATAATATTTTATAAAATTCATTACAAAATATTAGAAAGCTGTAACAATATTTTAACATTGATCATGTTATATGGTTTTAAAAGGACTCAAGTAGTTTTGGAGATAAAATTTGAAAGGAAATGAAAAGAAGAATCTTTCTTAGAAAATTTCAGTTATCATTGATAATTAATTTAGAAAATCCTAAAATATTATATAATTTATTGATTATTCATAGTTCTAAACTTCATTTAACTCTTACCTTTATTTTATTTATCTTTCAATCCTCAATAATATAGAAGTAGAAGCTAGAAACTAACTTATTAAACTTTAAACTATGCAATGTGAAATTCACTAATTGAATTTGTGTATGTCCAAATTAATAATTAACAATATTGTTTTCATATAATTACTGTAATATATATTTGACAAAATGTAAATATATAATTTTTTATATAAAAATATTGAAATCAATAAATAGTCATCTTAATTTTTTTTATTAGAAAAACACAATATAAGTATTAACTATTCAAATTATAATATTAGATGCATGTCTCATATTTTACAGATTTTAAAGCATAAATTACAAATCACATCCCAGATTGATGATATACAATTAAAAATGACCTCGAGTGAGGAAGAAGCCATAAGCCGGTACATGTTCAAGATTGTTGAGCGCCGGCGTTTAGAGGTCCTATTTATATCTGCAATATCAATCCGACTTATTAGCATAGAAAATCAAGAACAAAATCAAATTTCTAAGACTGCACGGAGATACAAATAGAAAGCTTTACAGTAACAGACAGAATCAGCTGAAAAATTTGTATATACATGGATAGCCATATGGATAGCAACAATGTGACCCTCTTTCTCGATCTTCTTCTTTACCTATCTCTGTTTCTTTTGACTGGTGACTTTGAAATGGAGTATATGGACTTGGATGAAGAAGATGTCTTCATGGCAGATGCGGAGATGGACGAGGAAGATGTGTTCCTCTTTCTCGTTCTTCTTCTTTAGCTGTCTCTGCATCTTCTATCACCTCGTCCATCTGCGCATATACCGCGAAGACATATTCCTCGTTCATCTCCACATCTACCATGAAGACATCTTTCTTTACTATATCGATTTCAACGTCACCAGTCATGGCTAAGCTACAGAAAACAACGAAGCCAAATCCGGATGTAGGAATCTTCAAGAAATTTAAAAAATATAACGATGGAGGGCGATTGAAATTCAAGTAATATGTCTATGTAGGAGGGTTGAACATGTTTTATATATCCCAGTACCTGCTAAGATGCTGAGGAACGATATATCAGCCGTGCTGCTACAGCTGATAATTAGCTATATTATTTCAAATATCCTTGTTTGTGGAAATTTAGTAGTAGGTTTTGAGTGTTAAGTGCAATTTACAAATAACCACCAGCTGATAAGATGCTGTAGACCGATCAATCAGCCGTGCCGTGTCACCACAGGTGATAATTTCGACAATATTTAAATCATTAGTTCTAATTATCAGCTGTAGCGACACGGCACGGCTGATTGAGCACGGCTGATTGATCGGTCTACAGCATCCTATCAGCTGCTGGGTTATCGGTAAATTCCACTTAACCCTCAAAACCTACTCCGAGAACAAACGGAATGCTACAAATCTTTCCTGAATTAATGAAAAACAAAACACGATTTAATTATGCAAGTAATCTTTTATATAAGTTCATCAAGCGAATATAAATATAGTAAAACCTTTAATTTTATTGTTCTTTTCGTGTGCAGGAAATTGAATGATAAGAATTTTAAAAATTTAAAACATAAGATACTAATGAAAACAAACTCTAATCTAAATGTAAATGTGGACTTCCATGTTGATTTAGCTTTCGTTGGATGTGGATTCAACTCATTAGAGTAATATTATATTTTAATGAGTATGGATTTAGATATAGTAGACAAGTGTATGAGTGATTGATAAAATGATGAGGGAATTATCTTATTTATAGAATTTTGAAGGAAAATTCAATTGAGAGATTAGTATGACATTAACGATCTAAATTAATAGATTGTCTTGAAATTCAATTGGAGAATTGAAAATTTCTACTTTTTAATCCATTAGGAGATACCAATAAATTATTTAACTCAATTGACCTAGATAATTGTTATGAATAACATTCTATTTTAAGAATGATTTGAATAATAGATGAATTACGGTGAATGATTAATAAATGATATTACAATGGTAAGGATTAGGTGAATAATTTTAGTTTCTACATTTTACCCTTATTTAGAAAAATATATGGAGTGACAATGCTTTACAGAATATACAAGTGTTTTAGAAGAAAATTAGAAAATATGAGGATGATGATGATGATATGCCCTAGTTGAGTAAGAAATGGAAAAAAAAAAGAGATAAAATCATTGATTGATTCATGTCCCCTCTAGAGATTATCCATGTGCAAACTACATGGGCTGTCTCTCAAACTAAGAGAAGATGAAGAATGAAATATCAAATGAAAGATTGAAGATGATAGAAAAAATTTAAAGGATGAATGCAAGAAACATGCATATGCATAAGGATCATGATTTATTATGTTGTATTTAAGTTTAAAATACTTTATTTAATATAGAAATGAATATTATGCACTATGGTATATGAGATTAAGGTGACAATGTATTCAATACATGGAATAAATCTCGAAAAAATAATAGAAAAGAGAATGTTCCAACACTCACAAGGAATTTGATGTTCTTTGTGGTTTCATGATGAGACAGCCATCAAACATAGCACAAAGAAGCAATAGAAATTTTTCTAATGTATATTATTCAAAGCACATATTGAGTAGTCATAGTGTGGTTCAAATGATAAATCAAAATAAAGATCAAAATACTCAAAGATAAACCAAAGAAAAACACAAGCAATTATCAACTAACACACAATAGTACTATCTCATGCCAAGGTATGAGAAGGACTAAAGGGTGTATTTGGATCATGTTTGGTGCAAGAAAGGAAGCATCCCATTTAAGAAACACATATAGTTTAGGGAAGAAAACATCCCATATGATGGATTAGAAGAATATTTTCATGACAAAAAAATACTTAGTTCAACAATATGTTATTGAGATTAATGTAGATTTATAAAAGAAATAATTGAAAGTGTATGCTTCAATTGTGTAGCCTGAAATTTGAAGGCACATGTTATTTTTTGGTCTTTGTGTTTGTGTTTATTGATGGGGCAATGGAAAATGCATGATAATTACTACTTGTTGAGTATGAAAGGCATTCTAGTAACTAAATTGGCCAAAATGCATAAAGCAATACTTATTCCAAAATATGATGTAGTCAGTTTCCCCTACTATATAACAAGGTGTAGACATGAGTGGGTGAAAGACATGAAATAATGACCTACAAATAGGATGAGGAATATAGATGAGGACCTATAATATGGTGAAGTCTATTTTCTTGCACATGGTGTCTACAAGTAGGTTTTTGCCATGGTACTTATCCAACATGGCACTAAAGGTGGTTTTCATCATAAGATAATTTTTATCTTTATATTTTTTCATATTTATTATTCATTTTTCAACTTCTTAGGCTATTAAGGATAGCACCTATTTTCTAGTTTTTCATCATGATGACTCCCCAAATGTATCACATAAATGGTTTTCAAAAGAGTTCACTTTTTCTCTCCTTACTATTTTTTTTAGTTTTTCAAATTTTTTAAATTTTTTGACCAATATTTTTCAATTTAGATATTCATTAGATTTACCATGGGCGAACTTCATTTACACAATTTTTATTATCAATATAAAACTCTAAAGACCAATTCTTTATGTTTGTTATGATCAAGATTGTTCTTGTATAATTGAAGATGATTAGAGTTGTTGAGTCATCTTTGATAAAGACATTTTTACTTTGGAAAGAATGTTCTAATGTTTTGATGGCTAAGAAATAATTTTAATTTTTACATCACATATATCATTGTAATCCTATTTTATTATGAGAGAATCCCTTTTGGAAATCAAGGTATCTCCTTATTTTATCTTTGAAGCTTCTTTGATATGTTGTTCTCTAGGGAAGGTGAAATGGATTAATGATGGATACACATTTCATGGTGTATGTGAGATAGGTTGGGTAGTAAGGTATAATGATAGAGGTAGTTGTAGATGTCATGATATAATGGATAGTTTGGACCAACAATATTATAAATAAAATTTGATTTAGGGACATTAGACATGGGGACTAAAAGTTTCTTGATTAAGAATTTATAGTGATGAATATTATGTGGCATATCCAGAAAGGATTCAATAAAGGCCATGCCTTATAATTTTTTATCATTTATTTTATGTATTTATTCTTTCATTTACATATTAATTATAATATAAATGATATTGGTATCAATATTTGTATCTATATCAACCCTCTTTGATTCATTTCCAAAGGACTATTGGCATATTTAAAATTTCACGGAAAGGAAAAGTTCCCTAGTTAGTGATGTCTCGAAGAGTTTTCATTACTAGGTTCATCATTTTAAAAAAAAATATTTTTTTTTTCAAATTTTCAAATGATAGCATCTGAAAGAGGTTTTACCTAGGGTAGTTAAGCTTTCATTTTTCCCTTTTTTGTTCTTTTAATTTTGTTTGAATTTTAAATATTAACTGTAGACATGCAAAATTAGCATATTGCATTTAATCAAGTCCATTCATTAAATAAATCAAGCTTATTTTATTTATCTCTAAGGTCCTCCACTTAAATTAAATAAACACTATCATTATCCCCCTTAGCTAAATAAATCAAATATTTATTAAACTAAATCTTTATCATTTTCCATCTCCTTTTTGATTTAGTTTAATCCATAAATCTAAAGAAAAAAGGTCAAATCACCTAATCCTCTTTTAAATTAACTAAATCAGGATTAAATCTAATCTAATGCATGTCACATTCTTTAGATTTTCCCACTTACACAAATAAAGAATTTTAATTAATTTATTAAATCCTCATTTTCCCTCAAGTTTGAATTCAAATCAAGTTGACTTGTACCTTCCAACATGGAATTAATTCTCCTCTTACATGTCCCCCACTTAGCATTTAAGCCCCTTTTTCTCCCTCCAACAAGCCAAATTTGAAATTTGAAAAGGCCACCGAATGCCATTTATTGGTACATTGACCAAAACTTTCACATCCTCTGTCCACTCATGTTTGGACAAGTGGCTCCTTCCTATTGGTTGAATCTTTGTCCCACATTCACCCATTTTGCATATTTCTCCATCCTATCATTCTATAAATAGGAGGTCTCATTCATCATTTTAATATACACAATTCATGCAAAGTTACTCTCTTCACATTGAGAGTTGATTTTGTCCACTCCATCTTCAAGGAATTTTATCATTGAGCTTTTCAAGGGTTGGGAAAGGGTCATTTTTCACAAAAAAAAGTGACACTAATACACTATGGAATAGGTGTGCATTTGTGCTTCTTTTATGCTTCCAATTAGCTTGTTTTATTATCTTGTTTGAGAGTCATTATGTATTATAATTTCATAAGAGCATTTAGTAAATTTGCATAAAGTAAACTTTGTTATGGAGTTTAGATTGTGTGCAGATTTGTAGGGTGCTCACATTATGGCACTAGAAGGAGGGCTTGAATTAGTCAATATTCTAAGCCTTCTATTTTAAAAAAGCTAACGATCTAGTGATATGTGCATTCTATTTTAGAATTTATTTGGTATGATTTGAAAGCTAATGAGATATTGATCGCTCTGATTTAAAAAGAGTAACTATAAATTCACATTAATAGAACATTGAAAGCTAAATTAGTCAACATTACAAGCACTACTTGTCTAGTATAAATAATAGATTGATACTATTGTATGTATGATTTATGTTGATTTTTATAGAAAATTTCTACTTGATATTCTACCTTTCTATATAGATTGGGCCTATGTGTAGAAGAGATTTTTCTCTGCCTCTAGTGGCAATGACTAATGGCCCAAAGCATGCAATTTATATGCATCACCATAATTTGAGGGGACTACGTAAGCATGGGACCAATCACCCTAAGGCTCATGCTAATGCTCATCAGATAGAACCGACACCTCCTCCCTGAGGCTTATGTCGATGCTCATTATAGATCGCCCTAAGGCTCACACGATGCTCATCAGATAAGTCCAACGTCGATGCTCATGACAAGACCTCCTAGGTGCTTGATTAGTGGTTGGAGATCTATGACATGATGCTGAAATGGAGAATCTACGGGTACCTTCTTAGTATATTGGCCAAAGCAACCTTTTGAATTTTTTCTCTATTGCTTCCCCTTCCTTGTAGTTTTTTTATGTCACTTTATGACTTTTAGTCCACAAAGGGGACAAATTGAGCCTGAGTCAACTAGTGAGGTGTTTTTATGGATATTTAATGTACCGGATGTGTATTTAGTAGAAGAGGGAATTTTCTCTCTTATGGAGACCCACACATCAACAGAGAAAGGATGCCATACTCAAGAGTGGATGGTGTGTTGGTCCTTTTTTCTAGAGAATGAAGTCTATTTTTCTAGTTTTTATTAGAGAATGGTGAAAAGTCCTTAACTAAAAGCTTCCTTCTATAGACTATGAGCTAATGTGCATTATTAAGATAAAATCTTCTAGCTATAATTATTTTCTCTAATTTATTTTATGTATTTTAATCATGATTTTATGTATGTTTGTTTTTATGGCAGCTACTCACCGAATCATAGAAGTGAATGATCAATAAGTGTATGAATATGGAAGGAGTGTCTTTTTGTATTTGAATATTGATTAATAGAATTTGGAAAAAAATGTCTGCATGTATTGAATTTTGAATCTCCATTATTTAATACAGATTGAAAATATTTCCTAGTTACTTTTTTTATGCCATCTCTTCAATGTAGTATTATTTATTATGACCATAAGAATGATGATAAGGGTCATGGAGTTAGCATTTTTATCTGATGTTGCAGGGAAGGAAAGTCATCATACATCATTCAACAATAAGTAAGTCCATTTGTTTTGAAAAATTAAATGAATTTTCTCATTAAGTATATGTCCTATATTCGCTGCATTAAATCACTGTCAAAAGCCATAATCTATCACTTTTCTTCAAAATTAAGGGGAATAGTTTTAATATTATAAGGCTCTTGCTTTTGTTGTCAAAGAAATTGACCTCAAACAATATCTAATTTCATAATGGATTCAATAACATTATTTGTTCATTCTAAATCTAACCTTGTTGTTATGCTCCTATGAATTATGATTTCGACTTGGATTCAGGAAGTGCACATCAACTTTCTTTTCAAACTTTCTTTGATTTCTCAAGGGAATTGATACCAAAACTAAATGTTGTTTTCTCTTGAGATCCAGTCTTTATGCTTTATTTTAAAATAAAGAAGGCTCGATAGCAATAGTTTCTCTTGAGATTCAGAATGACTTATGAATTTTATTGAGTACAAAAGTGGTGGATTGCCGATCTCCTCAAAGCTACATTAATATGCTAATCTTCACTTTTGATTTGATGTTTGAATTCTTTTTGTTGAAAAAACTTTAAGAAGTCTTACAATGAAGAATTTCATTTCATGTGCTGGGCCCCA
>VDFB02273348.1:0-30599 GCA_007258455.2 Sequoia sempervirens | reverse complement strand
AATGATTTTTCCAATTTGTTAATAAATTCTCATTTTACCATTAAGTTTTTAAAAAAAATGCAGGACAGTTCCAAGAAAAAAGAAAGTCTTGAAAAATGGGGAACAAAGAGATAGGACAGTTTGTGGACAGAATTTGAGGAAAAAACATAAGGCTTAAAAAATGGCAAACAAAGAGACCACACGCCATTCATTTGTCTTATTGTTAGCTTTTTTGTTTTCTTATTTTTGGAATAGAAAATCTTGACCAATGAACATAAAGATAATTGTTTGTTTTTTATATTCTCTTTAAAAACTGATTTGTTTATCCATTAAAATTTTACAAATATTGAACTCAATTTTTTCAACAAAATTTTAATACTTTTGATTGATTAAAAATTTAAAAATTAATCACTAATTAATTAATAAAAAAATTAAAGATTTTATTAGATTTATATTAATTAGATGAAATTATTTAAGAAATTACTAACTTATTAAATTAAATTGATTTTTTTTTTTTCATAAAATTGGGTAAAGATTCGTAGCATTCTGTTTGTTCTCTGAGTGATTTTTTGGGTATAGATATTATCATGGACCTTTTTTAGAGAACATTGAGTGCCTTCTCTTTTCCAACAATATGAATTCATGAACCCTTTATCCAAAATAATTTATCCATGTTAATAACAAATTATGCTATTTGTGTTAATATGTTTGAAAAAAAGTTTTGAAATGTGAAGGAATATGTATTTTGTTGACTATTATAATTCAATATATGTCAAGTAATATGTATTTTCTTGTTATTATCTATATTATTATATTTAAATATATAGTTATGCATTCTAATAGTTATTATAAGAAAATTATTGTAATTATAGCTGATAAATTTATAAAATATATTTACATTTAAAATTATAATACTGTTTGTAAATATTTCACTATTAACTTAGTTCAAAAATATATCTTAAACTTTAAAAATTAATAAAATAAAATTAATTGTATTGATTTTTTCATTATTATTAAAAAATGAATAGTTTAAAAAAATATTGCAACCCAAGATTAGATTAACATTGAAATGGTTCTTAAGCAAATTGATTAGAACTTCTTATAATACTATTTAACCAAAATCACTTACTATTGTGTGATATATTATACTTAAGTCACTCACTCTTAATATTAATTAGTAGAAATATGTGGTATTTTGAAATTTATTCCTTTACTCTTATTTATGAAAAAATAAAATAGTATTTTCAATTATAATTACATGATTGATTTTATAGCACAAAATTTATTTATAAATATTTAGCAAAACTATAATAATTTTCATGAAAAGTTGAAATAGCTTACATTACAGATTGACTAATTTTTTAATTTAATTTAACTATCTTATATTCAAAATATATTGTTATATTTAGAATGAGATTTTGTAAGATTTATTTATTCTTTAATAATTTATTATAATATTTTATAAAATTCATTACAAAATATTAGAAAGCTTTAACAATATTTTAACATTGATCATGTTCTATGGTTTTAAAAGGACTCAAGTAGTTTTGGAGCACAAAATTTATTTATAACTATTTAGCAAAACTATAATAATTTTTATGAAAAGTTGAAATAGCTTACATTATAGATTGACTAATTTTTTAATTTAATTTAACTATCTTATATTCAAAATATATTGTTATATATTAGAATGAGATTTTGTAAGATTTATTTATTCTTTAATAATTTATTATAATATTTTATAAAATTCATTACAAAATATTAGAAAGTTGTAACAATATTTTAACATTGATCATGTTATATGGTTTTAAAAGGACTCAAGTAGTTTTGGAGATAAAATTTGAAAGGAAATGAAAAGAAGAATCTTTCTTAGAAAATTTCAGTTATCATTGATAATTAATTTAGAAAATCCTAAAATATTATATAATTTATTGATTATTCATAGTTCTAAACTTCATTTAACTCTTACCTTTATTTTATTTATCTTTCAATCCTCAATAATATAGAAGTAGAAGCTAGAAACTAACTTATTAAACTTTAAACTATGCAATGTGAAATTCACTAATTGAATTTGTGTATGTCCAAATTAATAATTAACAATATTGTTTTCATATAATTACTGTAATATATATTTGACAAAATGTAAATATATAATTTTTTATATAAAAATATTGAAATCAATAAATAGTCATCTTAATTTTTTTTATTAGAAAAACACAATATAAGTATTAACTATTCAAATTATAATATTAGATGCATGTCTCATATTTTACAGATTTTAAAGCATAAATTACAAATCACATCCCAGATTGATGATATACAATTAAAAATGACCTCGAGTGAGGAAGAAGCCATAAGCCGGTACATGTTCAAGATTGTTGAGCGCCGGCGTTTAGAGGTCCTATTTATATCTGCAATATCAATCCGACTTATTAGCATAGAAAATCAAGAACAAAATCAAATTTCTAAGACTGCACGGAGATACAAATAGAAAGCTTTACAGTAACAGACAGAATCAGCTGAAAAATTTGTATATACATGGATAGCCATATGGATAGCAACAATGTGACCCTCTTTCTCGATCTTCTTCTTTACCTATCTCTGTTTCTTTTGACTGGTGACTTTGAAATGGAGTATATGGACTTGGATGAAGAAGATGTCTTCATGGCAGATGCGGAGATGGACGAGGAAGATGTGTTCCTCTTTCTCGTTCTTCTTCTTTAGCTGTCTCTGCATCTTCTATCACCTCGTCCATCTGCGCATATACCGCGAAGACATATTCCTCGTTCATCTCCACATCTACCATGAAGACATCTTTCTTTACTATATCGATTTCAACGTCACCAGTCATGGCTAAGCTACAGAAAACAACGAAGCCAAATCCGGATGTAGGAATCTTCAAGAAATTTAAAAAATATAACGATGGAGGGCGATTGAAATTCAAGTAATATGTCTATGTAGGAGGGTTGAACATGTTTTATATATCCCAGTACCTGCTAAGATGCTGAGGAACGATATATCAGCCGTGCTGCTACAGCTGATAATTAGCTATATTATTTCAAATATCCTTGTTTGTGGAAATTTAGTAGTAGGTTTTGAGTGTTAAGTGCAATTTACAAATAACCACCAGCTGATAAGATGCTGTAGACCGATCAATCAGCCGTGCCGTGTCACCACAGGTGATAATTTCGACAATATTTAAATCATTAGTTCTAATTATCAGCTGTAGCGACACGGCACGGCTGATTGAGCACGGCTGATTGATCGGTCTACAGCATCCTATCAGCTGCTGGGTTATCGGTAAATTCCACTTAACCCTCAAAACCTACTCCGAGAACAAACGGAATGCTACAAATCTTTCCTGAATTAATGAAAAACAAAACACGATTTAATTATGCAAGTAATCTTTTATATAAGTTCATCAAGCGAATATAAATATAGTAAAACCTTTAATTTTATTGTTCTTTTCGTGTGCAGGAAATTGAATGATAAGAATTTTAAAAATTTAAAACATAAGATACTAATGAAAACAAACTCTAATCTAAATGTAAATGTGGACTTCCATGTTGATTTAGCTTTCGTTGGATGTGGATTCAACTCATTAGAGTAATATTATATTTTAATGAGTATGGATTTAGATATAGTAGACAAGTGTATGAGTGATTGATAAAATGATGAGGGAATTATCTTATTTATAGAATTTTGAAGGAAAATTCAATTGAGAGATTAGTATGACATTAATGATCCAAATTAATAGATTGTCTTGAAATTCAATTGGAGAATTGAAAATTTCTATTTTTTAATCCATTAGGAGATACCAATAAATTATTTAACTCAATTGACCTAGATAATTGTTATGAATAACATTCTATTTTAAGAATGATTTGAATAATAGATGAATTACGGTGAATGATTAATAAATGATATTACAATGGTAAGGATTAGGTGAATAATTTTAGTTTCTACATTTTACCCTTATTTAGAAAAATATATGGAGTGACAATGCTTTACAGAATATAAAAGTGTTTTAGAAGAAAATTAGAAAATATGAGGATGATGATGATGATATGCCCTAGTTGAGTAAGAAATGGAAAAAAAAAAGAGATAAAATCATTGATTGATTCATGTCCCCTCTAGAGATTATCCATGTGCAAACTACATGGGCTGTCTCTCAAACTAAGAGAAGATGAAGAATGAAATATCAAATGAAAGATTGAAGATGATAGAAAAAATTTAAAGGATGAATGCAAGAAACATGCATATGCATAAGGATCATGATTTATTATGTTGTATTTAAGTTTAAAATACTTTATTTAATATAGAAATGAATATTATGCACTATGGTATATGAGATTAAGGTGACAATGTATTCAATACATGGAATAAATCTCGAAAAAATAATAGAAAAGAGAATGTTCCAACACTCACAAGGAATTTGATGTTCTTTGTGGTTTCATGATGAGACAGCCATCAAACATAGCACAAAGAAGCAATAGAAATTTTTCTAATGTATATTATTCAAAGCACATATTGAGTAGTCATAGTGTGGTTCAAATGATAAATCAAAATAAAGATCAAAATACTCAAAGATAAACCAAAGAAAAACACAAGCAATTATCAACTAACACACAATAGTACTATCTCATGCCAAGGTATGAGAAGGACTAAAGGGTGTATTTGGATCATGTTTGGTGCAAGAAAGGAAGCATCCCATTTAAGAAACACATATAGTTTAGGGAAGAAAACATCCCATATGATGGATTAGAAGAATATTTTCATGACAAAAAAATACTTAGTTCAACAATATGTTATTGAGATTAATGTAGATTTATAAAAGAAATAATTGAAAGTGTATGCTTCAATTGTGTAGCCTGAAATTTGAAGGCACATGTTATTTTTTGGTCTTTGTGTTTGTGTTTATTGATGGGGCAATGGAAAATGCATGATAATTACTACTTGTTGAGTATGAAAGGCATTCTAGTAACTAAATTGGCCAAAATGCATAAAGCAATACTTATTCCAAAATATGATGTAGTCAGTTTCCCCTACTATATAACAAGGTGTAGACATGAGTGGGTGAAAGACATGAAATAATGACCTACAAATAGGATGAGGAATATAGATGAGGACCTATAATATGGTGAAGTCTATTTTCTTGCACATGGTGTCTACAAGTAGGTTTTTGCCATGGTACTTATCCAACATGGCACTAAAGGTGGTTTTCATCATAAGATAATTTTTATCTTTATATTTTTTCATATTTATTATTCATTTTTCAACTTCTTAGGCTATTAAGGATAGCACCTATTTTCTAGTTTTTCATCATGATGACTCCCCAAATGTATCACATAAATGGTTTTCAAAAGAGTTCACTTTTTCTCTCCTTACTATTTTTTTTAGTTTTTCAAATTTTTTAAATTTTTTGACCAATATTTTTCAATTTAGATATTCATTAGATTTACCATGGGCGAACTTCATTTACACAATTTTTATTATCAATATAAAACTCTAAAGACCAATTCTTTATGTTTGTTATGATCAAGATTGTTCTTGTATAATTGAAGATGATTAGAGTTGTTGAGTCATCTTTGATAAAGACATTTTTACTTTGGAAAGAATGTTCTAATGTTTTGATGGCTAAGAAATAATTTTAATTTTTACATCACATATATCATTGTAATCCTCTTTTATTATGAGAGAATCCCTTTTGGAAATCAAGGTATCTCCTTATTTTATCTTTGAAGCTTCTTTGATATGTTGTTCTCTAGGGAAGGTGAAATGGATTAATGATGGATACACATTTCATGGTGTATGTGAGATAGGTTGGGTAGTAAGGTATAATGATAGAGGTAGTTGTAGATGTCATGATATAATGGATAGTTTGGACCAACAATATTATAAATAAAATTTGATTTAGGGACATTAGACATGGGGACTAAAAGTTTCTTGATTAAGAATTTATAGTGATGAATATTATGTGGCATATCCAGAAAGGATTCAATAAAGGCCATGCCTTATAATTTTTTATCATTTATTTTATGTATTTATTCTTTCATTTACATATTAATTATAATATAAATGATATTGGTATCAATATTTGTATCTATATCAACCCTCTTTGATTCATTTCCAAAGGACTATTGGCATATTTAAAATTTCACGGAAAGGAAAAGTTCCCTAGTTAGTGATGTCTCGAAGAGTTTTCATTACTAGGTTCATCATTTTAAAAAAAAATATTTTTTTTTTCAAATTTTCAAATGATAGCATCTGAAAGAGGTTTTACCTAGGGTAGTTAAGCTTTCATTTTTCCCTTTTTTGTTCTTTTAATTTTGTTTGAATTTTAAATATTAACTGTAGACATGCAAAATTAGCATATTGCATTTAATCAAGTCCATTCATTAAATAAATCAAGCTTATTTTATTTATCTCTAAGGTCCTCCACTTAAATTAAATAAACACTATCATTATCCCCCTTAGCTAAATAAATCAAATATTTATTAAACTAAATCTTTATCATTTTCCATCTCCTTTTTGATTTAGTTTAATCCATAAATCTAAAGAAAAAAGGTCAAATCACCTAATCCTCTTTTAAATTAACTAAATCAGGATTAAATCTAATCTAATGCATGTCACATTCTTTAGATTTTCCCACTTACACAAATAAAGAATTTTAATTAATTTATTAAATCCTCATTTTCCCTCAAGTTTGAATTCAAATCAAGTTGACTTGTACCTTCCAACATGGAATTAATTCTCCTCTTACATGTCCCCCACTTAGCATTTAAGCCCCTTTTTCTCCCTCCAACAAGCCAAATTTGAAATTTGAAAAGGCCACCGAATGCCATTTATTGGTACATTGACCAAAACTTTCACATCCTCTGTCCACTCATGTTTGGACAAGTGGCTCCTTCCTATTGGTTGAATCTTTGTCCCACATTCACCCATTTTGCATATTTCTCCATCCTATCATTCTATAAATAGGAGGTCTCATTCATCATTTTAATATACACAATTCATGCAAAGTTACTCTCTTCACATTGAGAGTTGATTTTGTCCACTCCATCTTCAAGGAATTTTATCATTGAGCTTTTCAAGGGTTGGGAAAGGGTCATTTTTCACAAAAAAAAGTGACACTAATACACTATGGAATAGGTGTGCATTTGTGCTTCTTTTATGCTTCCAATTAGCTTGTTTTATTATCTTGTTTGAGAGTCATTATGTATTATAATTTCATAAGAGCATTTAGTAAATTTGCATAAAGTAAACTTTGTTATGGAGTTTAGATTGTGTGCAGATTTGTAGGGTGCTCACATTATGGCACTAGAAGGAGGGCTTGAATTAGTCAATATTCTAAGCCTTCTATTTTAAAAAAGCTAACGATCTAGTGATATGTGCATTCTATTTTAGAATTTATTTGGTATGATTTGAAAGCTAATGAGATATTGATCGCTCTGATTTAAAAAGAGTAACTATAAATTCACATTAATAGAACATTGAAAGCTAAATTAGTCAACATTACAAGCACTACTTGTCTAGTATAAATAATAGATTGATACTATTGTATGTATGATTTATGTTGATTTTTATAGAAAATTTCTACTTGATATTCTACCTTTCTATATAGATTGGGCCTATGTGTAGAAGAGATTTTTCTCTGCCTCTAGTGGCAATGACTAATGGCCCAAAGCATGCAATTTATATGCATCACCATAATTTGAGGGGACTACGTAAGCATGGGACCAATCACCCTAAGGCTCATGCTAATGCTCATCAGATAGAACCGACACCTCCTCCCTGAGGCTTATGTCGATGCTCATTATAGATCGCCCTAAGGCTCACACGATGCTCATCAGATAAGTCCAACGTCGATGCTCATGACAAGACCTCCTAGGTGCTTGATTAGTGGTTGGAGATCTATGACATGATGCTGAAATGGAGAATCTACGGGTACCTTCTTAGTATATTGGCCAAAGCAACCTTTTGAATTTTTTCTCTATTGCTTCCCCTTCCTTGTAGTTTTTTTATGTCACTTTATGACTTTTAGTCCACAAAGGGGACAAATTGAGCCTGAGTCAACTAGTGAGGTGTTTTTATGGATATTTAATGTACCGGATGTGTATTTAGTAGAAGAGGGAATTTTCTCTCTTATGGAGACCCACACATCAACAGAGAAAGGATGCCATACTCAAGAGTGGATGGTGTGCTGGTCTTTACTACCAAATCTTCTACATGATTTTGTTGAAAAGTGAATTTCCTTTTTTATTAGAGAATGGTGAAGTCTATCTTTTCTAGTTGCTAAAATATACCTCTGTAGAGCATGAATGTGACTTAACTAAAAGCTCATCTTCTATAGACTATGAGCTATGTGCATTATTAAGATCTTGGCTGTAATTTTCAATATAATAATCATTCTCTAACATTTGTTTTTATGGCAGCTACTCACCGAATCATAGAAGTGAATGATCAATAAGTGTATGAATATGGAAGGAGTGTCTTTATGTATGTTGAATATTGATTAATGAAGTTGGAAAAAAATGTCTGCTTGTATTGAATTTTGAATCTCCATTATTTAATACAGATTGAAAATCTTTCCTAGTTACTTTTTTTATGCCATCTCTTCAATGTAGTATTATTTATTATGACCATAAGAATGATGATAAGGGTCATGGAGTTAGCATTTTTATCTGATGTTGCAGGGAAGGAAAGTCATCATACATCATTCAACAATAAGTAAGTCCATTTGTTTTGAAAAATTAAATGAATTTTCTCATTAAGTATATGTCCTATATTCGCTGCATTAAATCACTGTCAAAAGCCATAATCTATCACTTTTCTTCAAAATTAAGGGGAATAGTTTTAATATTATAAGGCTCTTGCTTTTGTTGTCAAAGAAATTGACCTCAAACAATATCTAATTTCATAATGGATTCAATAACATTATTTGTTCATTCTAAATCTAACCTTGTTGTTATGCTCCTATGAATTATGATTTCGACTTGGATTCAGGAAGTGCACATCAACTTTCTTTTCAAACTTTCTTTGATTTCTCAAGGGAATTGATACCAAAACTAAATGTTGTTTTCTCTTGAGATCCAGTCTTTATGCTTTATTTTAAAATAAAGAAGGCTCGATAGCAATAGTTTCTCTTGAGATTCAGAATGACTTATGAATTTTATTGAGTACAAAAGTGGTGGATTGCCGAAATCTCCTCAAAGCTACATTAATATGCTAATCTTCACTTTTGATTTGATGTTTGAATTCTTTTTGTTGAAAAAACTTTAAGAAGTCTTACAATGAAGAATTTCATTTCATGTGCTCCATTTGTGAGGTATATTTAATACTATAAACCCATATTTATGCTTATTCGCATCCAATACAAACATCAAGAAAGAATCAATACAAGAAAATTGGCATCAGAGTAAGTGATTCTTATAAAGCTGAAATAACATTCATGTATTTTGGCTTTACTTATTCGCATTAAAATTCTAATTTATTTTAGCAAGCGAGACTTTGATCTTTGTTAACCAAGTGTCTTTTTTTTTGGTCAAAGTTTGCTTTAAAATTGGTGGAAATCAAGATGCTTATAAATTATTTGTTCATTGGTTAAAATCATTAGCCTTTTCTTCATTTAAAATAATTCTATTGTTTGAAGTTAATACTTAAAATGATAACTTGATTCTTGTATGTTTTTTTTTTTATAGGAAAAGGAAGGAAAACAAGGAAGGAAAAAGGAGCATTTCGTTCATGAAAGAGACTTGCAACATTGAAGCATAAGAAGCATTCTTTGGAGGAATCTTGGACTTGAAGAGAATTGAGCATTAAATTCAAAGGTTATAAAGAATTTTTAAATGCTTAGAACTTCCATTCTATGCTTTAATTTTCGGTTTTAGAATAACTCACTTCTTTTTGGGCTCTAAAAAAAACATTACAAAAGCTTTCAATTTTTGTTGCAAAGGGTTAAAATGAAATTTAGGAAAATTGACTAGATTTCGTTTGAGGTTAACAATTGAACAAAGAAATTGTCATATCTCATTTTGGTGCTTTAAAATGAAACAAAATCATTGCTTTGTGGACTTAAAATGAACAAGTGTTTTCATTTCTTTGTAATTACTTACACAAAGTAATTTCATCAAAAGACATGCACTTCTCTCACACCTCATGGTGATCTTGAGAATCAAAAGGATTTTGGTGACATTAAGTTGTGTAAGTAATTGCCTCCATATTTCATTTTTTGGCATTAAAATTGAACAACAAACTTTGCAAGTGTGAGTAGACCTATTGCATGTGTTCTCCCTTTGTTTCTAAATGCAGGTTAATCGAACTATGAATATGTTTACTCGCTATTGTTTATCTTAGAGGGCCTACCTTTAGAAAAATGTACTCACCCAAGGGAACAACTCAATTGGTAACACTCTAAAGCCAAGAGTATTTCGAGCCAGGATATAAATGTGGGTATTGGAATAAATTCCAGTATCACATGTTGGCTCTGATGAGAAGGGTAGCAATGGTCTCTCGCCACATTGGTTCAACTCCTACAAATGGAAAGTTTGAATTAAAACCCTTGTTGTAGAAAGGATAAAGTCCCTATCTATTTGTTGGTGCAAGAACAATCACTCTGAAGCTACCCCACACTTTTACGGTCTTTAGTAGAAATGGAAAGCATGCCATGGGAGTTTCATGGGTGTTGATGCTTGGATGCCCCATATAAGTGAGTGTCATGGAGGGGAGCCAGTGGGGTCAAGCATCTAACCATTCACTAAAGATAAGCGTAGCTAGACTTTTCCAAGTGGGGACTCAACAAATATATTCTTTCATATCCATAGGACTATGCTTTTTCTTGGTTACAAAACACTCTACTTGTTTGAAAACATTTGGAAACAAACATTTAACATTGTCATAAAAAATTCAAACCCTTTAGGAAGCAAGTACAATTGACCAAATTCATGTGTTATTGATCACCCTTGGGATTTTATCCTTAGAGGTTTCTAAACACTTGGATTTACATCTCAATTTTCCTACCAAAGTTAGAAAATAGGTAACCCTTGCCTTGACTTCATCCAAATTCCACCTAACATACTTTGTGGGATTCGAAGAAAATGAGACATTGAAAATCTAGTTTGGAAATCTAATCAAAGAAGTGTTCATGAATTCCAATAAATTCAAAATCACAAAACAAAATTCTTTGAGCCAAAGTTCAAAATTTAGGAGTCACACTCGAAAGGTCATCAAGAAATACATTAGGAAGTGCAATCAAAAGCAACATATCAAAATAAGTAAAAAAATCACAAGGTTCTATAGACTCATTCCTTTGAACAATCCATAAATGTATGCTCAATTTGAACCACTTCTTAGTTATAGAGGTCCTTAGAATTATTGTATGTTCTTCAAAATCGAGGTCTAGTAAGTAAAGTGTCTTTTTAGGTAAACCTAGTATCAAAATCAAACCTTCATCCATCTTTGAAAATCAAAACCAAAATCATCTCATCATCAACTCTTCAAAAATATTGGAAAAATCCTTCATGTTAAACTTTGAGCAAATCATTTACCAAAATCATCTTGTTTGATTGAATGTGTGAAGATGCATCCTTCTCCACATATTTGATCAAATTATCAAACCTTGTGAACAAATTCATCCATTGATAACATCCAACATATTTGGATTTAGGAGTTAATTATCAAAATCATCTTGTTTGGATGAATCCTTCTTCTCACACCTAGACAAATTAGCATCTTGTGAATGATTTAACTCTAGGACAACGTCCAACCTCTTAGATTTTATGAGTCCACCAAAATCCAAATCCAAAATAAATCAACTCCAAATCAAGTCCTAAATTTTAGCATACCCTTCAAGACTTTCTCAATATTTCCAATCATTCATTAAACACTCATCTTACATCCATATCATTATCACCCTTTAATCCTTAAATCATCCTAAATTTTCTCTTTTGTACCTAAAGTTAGATCAATCCAAAGAACTAGAGAATTTACCTTCCACATTCTTGAAGATTGATCCCTATTTTATGGTGCAAACCAGATCACAACACAAGAGGAACATGAAATCCAACAAAGAAATATCTACTTCAAGTGACTTAAGTCAAACCACTCCTGAAATGAATCCCATTGGGTCTGGCAGTCTCACAACTAACCTTCCTCCATTTTCACAGGACCATCAAGAGGAAGGTGTCCAAGTGGAGGATCTTACCAATAATACCTTTGGAATGTCACATGAGGAAATCACTGAAATAATTCAAAATCCAGAGAATCATAAGATTATCAACATCATAATTGAATTAGCAAAGCAAGGGGCTAAACTCCCTTCTAATTTCGATGTGAGCACTATTGTGGAACCATATTTTGGAGTCATCAATCCAATCTCATCTACCATCCCCAGTTCATCTACCTCCTCATTTCAAAGCATCACTCAAAAAATCCCACAAATCACATCATCCATTGCTCCAACGCAGCCCATTGTTAAAAAAGGAAGTGTGTTTCTCAATGCATTGCAAACACATCCTCTCATAAACAATTAGGATTTGGACGCAAACACCATATTGGGACAAATTATACCCAAAAATCCATTACATGCATATGTCCCTCTCACCTTTCATGATCCAAATGACCCATCATCATCATCATTTGTTGCAACACCCCAAACCTCTCCCCCCATAACCTTGCAACGAGAGGGTGACATGTTTGGAGTAGGGGGAATTTTTGACACTACACCATTTCCTCAAGAGATCACATCTCTCATGTTTTCACCACTTCCACCATTTCCATCATAATCCACACCATTTCTTGGTTTAGGGCTCCCCCCTTTACCAAATATTAATCAAAATCAAACCAATATCCTAACTATCAATCAAAACATCATGTTAAACTCTCAAAAAATGTCATCAACATTGCAACAATAGATGAAAACCACCCCGATAACACATACCACCACCATCACATCATCAAACACCCCCCTAACATATCAAAATATGGTATCTCAAGGACCAACCACATCAATCGCACCATCTACCAATCAAATCCCAATCACTAACATGACAACACCTCTTATCACCACAACAAGCACCATTCCAAATCCACCACCACCAAGCTCCAATACATCAAGCCAATATAGAATGGCGTTGCAAGCCACTCAACATGATTCTTATCAAAAGGTATTCCTACAAGTATAAAAACAACAAGCTACACAATTAGCTGCTCAAGAAGTCACACAACTAGTTACTCAGCAAGTTGCTCAAGCAGTGCAAGCTGCTCAAACTACCCAAGTCACACAACAAGTGCAGCAGGTTGCACAAGCCCAAGCCTTATTGCAGCAACAACAACAAGTTTCTCAAGTAGCTCAAGCTGCACAAGCTGCATAGGCACAAGCACAAGCTCAAGCACAAGCTCAAGCTCAAGCTCAAGCTCAAGCTCAAGCTCAAGCTCAAGCTCAAGCTCAAGCTCAAGCTCAAGCCCAAGCCCAAGCTCAAGTACATGCTCAAGCCAAAGCCATATATCAAACACAACAAGAACAAGCATAAGCACAATATCTTGCACAACCACAAGCATATCAGCAAATGCTTAAGCAATATCAAGAACAATAGGAAGCAACCCAATTAGCAGCTCAACAACAAGCAAAACAACAATCTCAACAATAGGACCAATAACAAGTGTTGTTGGTACAATAACAATTGCAAGCATACTTGGCTCAATGGAATATGAAAACATCATCCATCAACATACCAAAAAATCCACCCATCCCACTGACAATTGAACCACCTCAAAACACTTTTATCCCACCCCCTGATCCACAAAATGATGTGACAACACAAATTAGGTTGCTCTCGCAGCAAGTGCTCAACCTTCAATTAGGGTGGACCATGAAAACACCCAGCAACTTGTGTCCTTATCCATTCGATAGGAGCCTGGTGATGAAACTATTCTCGAAGGGATTTGAGATCCTTAAATTTGATAAGTACCGTGGGTTGAGAAACCATGAAGATCACATCAGGGAATTCTAGGTTCATTGCATGGAAGTTGCATATGATGATACCTATCTGATGCGGCTATTTACTAGGAGTTTGGCTAGCCATGCCACGGAATGGTTCTCCCACCTACCTATAGGCATCAAAACATTCCAACAAATCATAGATGCATTGATAAAAAACTATGCATGCAATATCACCATGGATGTCAGTCTAGAGGAACTATTAGCTTTGAAACAAGGTAAGAATGCATCATTTGTTTCATTCCTACAATGATGCCAATCCAAGGCCAATCGGAGCAAATGGGTCATGCCCGAGGAACAACAAGTAAGCACTATCATATCCAACCTTGATGACCTCTTGGAATTCCATCTCAAAGTCCAAGGGATCACAACATATGACCAATTGATTTCCAAGGTGCTCAACATCGAGTGAGCCCTTATGAAAAAACCTGGAGGATCAACTTCATATCTTGAACAATAGAATAATTTCCCACCCACCAATTAAAATGAAAAACCTCACACATGGGAAAGAAACAAAAATCTTACCAATGATGGTGTCGTCAATGTAAAAGTTGTCATCAATGCCCCTCAGAAAAACATACCCATACCACAAGAAAAAATCCAAAACCATCATTAAAAAAAATCATCAAGCAAACACAACAACACAACAACCAAACAATAAAGTGATCAATAACATCAATGATCAAAGGAGACCACCCCAACGAAACAAAAATTTCATCAAGCAGAAGTACACCACTCTTGGGTAACCACTCAAAGCCATCATGAAGAAACTAATAAATGAAAACCTCATCAAGATTCCCACCTATGAGAACTAACAAGAACTAGATGTTAAAACTCCTTGGTACAAGAAAAATTAGCTCTGCGACTTCCAAAAAATCAAAGGGCACACCACTAATAATTGCATGAGGCTAAAGAACATAGTCCAAGACCTCATTGATCAAAGAATTATAAATGTGGAACGGCCATCAAGAAACCAAAAACTTAAAATATACACGAATCTAATGCCTAACCATAACAATACAGGGAACAATAACACTGATAAGGGGAAAGGAAACTTCAGAAACATGAATCATGTGTATGACCATGTTGTCACATCTATGGATGACTACTGCACTACCATCACCATCAAAGGAGGCCATGCCAATTGTGGAGTCACCACAAGAGGTGAAAAAGTTACCATCGCAAGGTCATCTCAACTAAACAGAGCACCCAACCCCATATTTTTTCCCAATGGTTACAATGTCCTTGATTAGCTAAAAAGAACCCCAACACAAATCTCCATCATAGAGTTATTAAAAATATCATCTGCCCACAATAAAATCCTCGACGAAGCATTGGCTTCATCCACTATCCTTACAGATCTTGATGTGGAACAATTCCAAGCTATGGTAAAAAAAATCATCACTCCAAACATCCTTATGTTCTCTAATCAAGACTTTCCCACTCAAGCATCTCACAACTATGCACTCCATTTAGAGGTCCTAGTGCATAAAAAATAAAGAAAAGTGAGTCTTGGTGGATCGAGGTGTAGGCTTGAATATTTGTTCGCTCAAGCTCATTAAGAACCTAAAAATCTCAGACGATTCCATCGACAAAGGCCAAGGTATTACAATCAGAGCATATGATGATCAAGAAAGAGTTTCCTAAGGCATAATCCAAATCCCTATTCAAGTATGCTATTTATCATGGAAACTACTTGTCATGTCCTAGATCTCGACTTGCCTTATAACATTCTCCTAGGATGTCCTTGGATGCATGCAATGCAAGCAGTAGCATCAAGCTTCCATCAATGTGTCAAATTCACATATGAAGGACAAGAGGTCACTATCCATGGAGATCCTAAACCATTTTCCTACTACAAGAACCTTTAGGAAAAATACTACAAAATATGTCAAGTACCTAAAAATGATGAAGTCCCATCAACACCGTACATTGATCCATCCACTCTCGCTTCCACTTCTATGACAGAGACACCTGCCACTCCCACCATCCCCACCATCTCTGATATCAATGTCATCATCCAAGATAATGGTTGCACAAACTACACAATTCCTAAAAGTTCTTTTGTGGTAGGAGAGTAACCAAAATCTCCCAAATCATGAGAATGTCCACAATCAAATGAAGCCTCCACTTCTCAAACATCCCTTGAAGAATATCCCAACTTTAGAAATTGGGGAGATCTTGGCCAAGAAGTCATAGAGGAAGATACATCTCATCTCCTATACCAAGATAATATACTAGCAACCAATTTACCAATGGATGATAGAAGCAAAGGTTTGCAAATGATGCTCACAATGGGCTATGACAGAAACCAGAGAATTTGGAAAAATGACAATAGGCTTATAATACCTATCATTCCAGAGATGCAAATGAAAAATATTGGCCTTGGATGTACCCCTCTAAGTATAACCATACGTTGTTGAAGTCTGCTAGTGAGAAAGGCCAATAATCCTCAGCAATCCGCAACCGAACTTTGCTTACTCGTATCTATAGGTTGAGTCATAAAAAGCTTCACATTTGACATAGCTGACATCTGTAGTAGTAGTGATGATGAGGATCCCATAACCAACCTACCCATGCTCCTTGAGGATACCACCCTTCTCATTATTAGCACATTATCCTTTGAGTCAAACCATCAAAATCATGAAATCTGCCTGGTTTACCCCTAACTCATCGATTATGACCAATGAGGACCACCAATTCTTGACACATTCAAAAATGATGAGGCACTCTCCAAATTCATGGGAGTACGAGATAATATTTCGTATGGGGATCACAAGGAGGATTCATCATTGAGCTAGATACATAGGCCTATTATGGGGAAACAATTGAATCCCTCAATTGCAAAAGTGAGAAATTAAGAATAATATCTAATTCCTTGAGTGAAAACCTCACTATGGCACTCTCCAGCATGGAAAAAGTAAAAATAAAGGATATCCAATGGTGAAAACCTCTCCAAGGCACCTGAGGATGAGGGATTCAATCTTCCTTTAAGAGCTATTCATAAGGAAAAATCAATAGTCCAAGTAGAAAAATGCAATCCAGTTAATTTAGGAACAGAGGAGACCCCACACATCACATTCTATGTAGAGTCATTACTGTCAGAAGAACAAGAACTCCTAACAGCCTTCTTGAGAGAGAGAGAGAGGTAAATTTTGCATGGAGCTATGCATACATGCTAGGGCTTGATCCAAAATTTGTAGTTCATCACCTAGCAATATACTCTAAAGCAAAGCTTGTTAGACAAAAGCTTAGGAAAATGCAGCCTCAGTTTTCCCTGCTAGTAAAAATGGAACTAAAGAAGCTATTGGACACAAGATTCATTCGACCAATCGACTATCCAGAATGGGTGTCAAACCTGGTTCCTATCTCAAAACCTGATGGAGGCATCAAAATCTGCACAGATTTTAGGGACTGAAACAAAGCATGTCCAAAAGACAATTTCCCATTTACCAACATTGACATGATTGTGGACATGACAAAGGGACACAAAATTATTTCCTTGATGGGTTTCTTAGGATACAAAAAGATAATGATTGTAGACATGAAAAATTAACATTTTGCATTTGAACAGGTTCATTCATCAACTGAACTAGATTTGACATTAGCTCCATTCATCAATTAATCATGTTCACCTTCATTCATTTAGCAGGTAATTTCATTAATCTCCATTTCCTAAGGTCATTTATTTAAAATCAAATAAATATTATCATCAACCTTTTAATAAATCAAACATCCATTTAAATTAAATCCAAAATCATATTCCATCATTTTCTGATTTAAATAAATCAAATATCAAAGTCCTAAAAGTCAAACTCACCTAATCATCATTAAACTAACATAATCATCATCTATTTAATCTAACCATGATTGAATGCTAATCTCACCCACTTGCATTATCTAGATTTAGCCACTTGCACAAATAAATCAATTTATTGATTTATTAAAACCCTCATTTTCACTCAACATGACAAGTTGATTTGTCCCTCTAACATAGCATTTATTGCTCTTTTTCTTGTCCCCCTCTCTAAATTTATTGCAAAATTTGAATTCAAATTCTCCCTCTCATGGGCATTCTTCCCAAATCTTGCACATCCATTGGCCTATCACCACTTGACAGGTGTCTTCTTCTCATTGGTGGATCTTTAGTCCCATATTCACCATCTTGGCCAATCTCTCATCAAGAAAATCTATAAAAGAAGGCCTTAATCCTCATTCATCCATCCACAAACTTTTGGAAAGGTTACTCTCTTGATTTGAGAACTCATCTTGCTCATCATCTCCATTTTCATTTCATCATTTTGGCTTCTTAGCAAGGGTTGGGAAAGGGTCACTAGCACATGTGACACCAATCCACTATGGAATAGGTAACTTGTTAAGTTTTTTCACGATGCTTTTAGTTTTCTTTTACCCTTTGTTGCATTTTGAAGCATTTGCAAGGTATTTCATAGGGTCATTCTTGAGGAATTTGTGAGTTACTAACCTTGTATGAAGTTTAGTTTTGCAAGTTTCAAAAGTATGCACCATAGTTTGACACTAGAAGGAGGGATTACACTAATATCTTGGATTCATTTGCTTGGTTTTTTTCTGATATTTATTGCAGTGATGCTTTGACAGTATTATTTTCACCTACAGTTTCTATCAAATAGCTATGATTTCATGATATGTTGTTTTTCAAAAAGCTACTGTTAGGCTCAAGATTTTCTTTTGTGTCATAAGCCTTCCATTAGTAGTTATATATCTTTGGGCTATAGGAACACGCCTCTACATTACAGACACACATATTTATAGTGCAGTAATCCACCTTTCGTCTACAAATGTCCATTTCTGCCTCTAATAAACTTTCACCAATCTTTCCATGTGGCTTTCCTAGTATATTGATTTCACTTTAATATGCTACGTTTCCTTTGCCTACCAATTCTCATTTAGCCAAAGAAAATTCAGATAAGCTATTCAATACCTGTTTGGCATATGACCTTTCAGACAACTTTGATTCAACTGGGTGATTATAAACAAGTACTTATTTTGCATGTGAATATTAGTAAGTTACAAGTGCTTATTCAATACTTATTTGGTGTATGACCTTTTAAATAAGTTATGAATCGATCCTAATACAGATTCAAGTAAAGCTTTTATTCAGCTTTCCTATTTTTATCATTGAGTGTTTGAGAGTGTCTACTGATGTATCGGTGTTAATTTTGACTGCTAGTTTTGACTGCTATCTTTCTTTTCTCCAGATATGATTAGATTTTTGATGGTTGATGGCTTCGAAGATTGCAAGACTCGCTACTCTTAATCACTTTTTCTTTTATCATCACACATTTTCCAATTATAATATGATTGGATATTTTCTTGTGCTTGTGATTAATAGCCACCTCTATCATCCTTGATGATGTTGTTAGCAGTAATAGCCACGGATTTCCCAGTGCCCCTATTGATGTTATGAATCTGTTTCACTGCTGCCATTCTTCAAACACGCCACATGCCTATCTTTATTTCTTTTTAGTAGCCATAGACATCGCACATTCAACATGATTGTTTGTTGGATATTTCCCCACACTTCTTGCATCTACCTACCATGCACATTTTGATACTTGCACGCCATGTTGGAATTTGATTGCAAGTTGCTAAAGCATAGGATTGGAATTTTATTTCAGTATCATGCTCTATGATTTTAGACAGTTCACGTGTCTTGTCAATGCTTTCACAGTTGGAATTTGATTATTTACAGGACGAACAGAAGTTGGTGCTGGCAGAGGATGTCTCTAATATTTACATTTGCTAACACTTATTAGCTATCATGGCCTATCTCTAATGTTTGTTCATTGTGTTTTTGATATTTACAACTGCTAACAGTTATTAGCTGTATTTTCACTGGTATATTTATGCCACAATTGCATTCCTTGAGACCGCAGTTCTTATGCATTTAAGAAAGCAGTTGGCCTTTAATGAAACCATAGTTTCTCTTTGAAGCATTATGTCACACAGTTCACGTGTCTTGTCTATGCTTTCATAGTTGGAATTTGATTGTAAGTTGCTAAAGCATTCTTTAAAAAGAATCCATTTTGAACTTACTTTGTAATCATTACAGCCAGCAAATCCTATCGCTTATAATGAAGGATGTTGGTTGTCTTAATATTTGTTTAAAGCGATACATGACAATGTAGGAAAGTTTCTTAACATTTGGAAGAGACAGCATGGTATCATTAATAACACCTATCAAGAATTCTCCTTTCATCATACACATGCAAAAGTCATTTATGACCAAACTTAATCTTTGACTATTCGTTGTATTCCCAGCTAGGTAACTTGCAAATAGTGTGTACTAGGATTTAAGGGGCCAATTTTCATTTAGTCAACGTACAGGGTAAGTTGGTTGGTTTGTTCTTTTTAGTGATCATTAAATGGGTTATGATGCTCTCAAAAGAAAGGTCAATGTCTGTATGATCAACATAGGGCAGTAAAAATTCATTCCCTCCACCAAATGAAATGACTTTTTTTTGTTTGTCCACTCACAACATGGATGGTAAAAGGTATTCAATGTAGCATGTTAGCATTGTGTTCACATCAAATTGATATATTGTGTTCATATATATATCTCAGTCATTGCTCAATATTCACAATTGACCTTCAAAGTTTGCACATTATTATAGGTACAACAAAAAATGAGGAAAGCGAAGGTACAAGGTACAAAGCTGAAAATCAACAAAGGTACAAAAGCAAACAAAGGATAACCAAGGTATAAAGGAAAGTGAAAGGAAAAGCGAAGGAAAAACGAAGAAAAAGAAAATGAAAGAAAGATGATGGCTTGAGAAAGATTAAATTGTTCTTGAACACTATAGTGTTTATTTAAATTCTTTTATGAAACTGTTATCTTTTCATTTTTTAGGACACTAACTTTCATTTGGGTCTAAAAAGAACACTTTGATTTTATTTTTCCATTCGCAAAGGGTTAAAATTCAAGCATAGACACTTACTAGATTTTGATTTGGGCTAAAATTGGACAAGCGATCTTCATATTTCATTTGGTGCTTAAAACGAATCAAACAATTGCTTTGGAAGGATAAAATGAATGTGTGTTTGCTTTGTTATGTGGTTACTTACTTAAACTAAAGTCATTGAAAAGGACGTAAGTGCTTCTCTTGTGCTTCCAAGCAATCTTGAGAATCAAAAGGCCTTTTTGGTGATTTTGGTGTAAGATAAAGTGATCACCTCCACACTTCGATTTGGGATTAAAATTGAACATCTTGTGTGAGAGTGAGTAGAGAATTTTTGTGTATATTCTCTTTCTTTGTGTTGTGAAAGATTGATCGAGTTACAGATTGTGTCTTTGCTTGCTTTTGTTTATCCTAGAGGGCCCACCTTGGGGAAAAAGTACTCACCCAAGGGAATGGCTCAACCAGTAACACTTTGAACCCGAGAGTATTTCCAACCAGGATATAAATGTGGATATTGGAAGAAACGCTAATATCACGCGGTTGACTCCGACAAGATGGATCCGAAAGGGGACTCTTGCCACGTTGGGTCAACTCCTACGAACAGAAAGTCTAAACTAGAACCCTTGTTTTGTAGTGGCTTTTTGATCCATTGAACGAATTTATCAAAGTGGTGCATTGTAACTTAGATTCCAAGAAGTTACTTGCCATGTCCAATCTTGGTTGAAATATAGAGATTAAGACTTCATTCTTAACATACCTTTATATTTTATCCTTGGTTGCATGTAAAATCATCTCTTCTATGAAGGGCATGACGCATGCCTACCAAGAAAAATGTACCCATTAAGCTAGGATGTTGCATTGCTTGTGAGTCAATTTGAAAATACATTGCTTGATCAAAAACAAATCAAAAAACAAACACTTATCATCATCCAAATTTCAAACCCTCTTGGAGATAAATATCATTGACTCAATCCATATGTTATTGCTTTCCCTTGGGACTCATGTCCTTAGAGGTTTCTAAACATTGGGTTACATCTTGATTCATCTCCTTGAATAAACAATAGGAAAACCCTTGTCTTAAGTTCATTAAATTTCCACATAACATATCTTGTGGGGTTTGAAGAAATTAAGACATTGAACATCTTAGTTTGAAACCTTAATCAAAGAAAGTGTTTTTGGTAAAATAAATCCATTAAGCAAAGCTAAGCAAAATGAATATTCATGTGTGATTGGAGACCCACAAATCCCAAGGGAAAAATCCATTGGAAATCTGAAAATGAATGTTCAAATGAAATCATTTCTTGTTTACAAAGGTCTTTAGGAAGCATATGCATGCTCTTCAATACCTAGGTCTAGGAAAACAAAGTGTCATTTTTTAGGTTCACCTAAGGATCAAAACAAATCAAGCCTCTTTCATCCATCTTTCAAAACATCAAATCCATCTCACAAATAATCTTTTGGAAAATCTTGAAATCATCCTTGATACTAGGCTTTGTGGAAAAATAAAAAAGCATCCAAAACATTGAGACTATATCCTTGAAAACATTACCAAAATCACCTTTGGCTAGGAATGTGTAAATGCATCCTTTTGCATATCTTTAGTCAAAGTTATCCAAATCATCTTGTCTAACTTAGTGTATGTGGATGAATCCTTCTTCATATACTTAGTGAAACTATCATTTTATTTGGATAGGTGTGGGTAGATGCATCCTTCTCCTCACACATATCCAAAATCATCATCCTTTGAACAAAACTATCCCTTAGATCATTATCAAACATCTTAGGGTCCTTTTGTTCAAAATCCAAAACAAAAACAAAATCAAAGTCAAGGAAAAAATCCAAAAATCCAAAATCCAATCAATTCCAAGTCCTAAAGCCTAGTGTCTCATTCAAGATTTATCAAAAGCCAAAAAATTCATATCATTCATCATCATATCATCACCTTTGATCCCCAAAAAGCATGCTAAAAATTTCACTTTGGGACATAAAATAGAGATTAATCCAAAGAATCAAGAGATTCATCTCCCATATTCTTGAGGATTGATCCCCGTTTTATGGTTCTATCTAGATTGCAATACAAGAAGAGTATGGAAGCCAACAAAGAAACACCCGCTTCAAGTGATCTTAGCCAAACCACTCCTGAAATGAATCCCATTGAGGATGGAAATGTCACAATTAGCCTTCCAACATCATCGGAAAACCCGCAAGAAGAAAACCAAGGAGAGGACCCTACTTTTGGAATGTCTCGTGAGGAAATGACATAAATGCTTGAAAATCTAGATAACCATCGAATCATCAACGTCATGATGAGACTCAGCCCTTCGTTTTACATTCTTGAATTAGCAAAACAAGGGGCCAAGTTGCCTTTAGACTTTGATGTGAGCACCATAGTGGAGACATCATTTCCACCAGTCTCATCCACCATTCCCATCTCATCCACACCTCCATCCCAAAATATCACGCAAAAAATTCCACAGATCACGACATCGATTGCTCCAACTCAACCAAATGTCAACAAGGGAAACACATTTCTCAATGCTCTTCAATACATCCCCTTGTTAATAATCAAAGTTTGGATGCAAACACCATATTGGAGAAAAACATACCCCAAAACTCATTACACAAAAATTCTCTTCTCAATTTCCATCACGATCCATCATCATCATCTTTTCACGCAACACCTCAAACACCCCTTCTCACAAATTTGCAAGAGGAGGGAGATATGTTCAGGCCAGGGGGCATATTTGACACCATGACATTTTCACAACTTAAATTTCCACCTCTTCCGCCATTGCCATTATCTTCCACACCACTCCTTGGTCTAGGGCTTCCTCCCCTACCAAGTATCAATCAAACATACATCCCAACCATCAATCAAAGCATTGCACCAAACACTCAAAATTTGTCATTGATATCGCAACAACAAATGACAAACACACAAGCAATGGTAACATCATCAAACACACCTCTCACATCACAAAACATGGTCTCTCAAGGACCCATCACATCAATTCCATTATCCAACACACAAAATATCAACACAACATCATCATCTACCACCATTCCAAATCCACCACCACCTCCACCACCACCAACATTCACCACATCAAAGAAATTCAACACAACATTGCAAGACGCTTTTCAAAGAGGATACCAACAAGTGCAAAAACAAAAAGCTGTGCAACAAGCCACTCAAGCTGTGCAAGCTACCAAAGCTACACAAGCCACATTACAAGTGTAACAAGCACAACAAGCCCAAGCTTTATTGCAATAGCAACAACAACAAGCCGCCCAAGCTGTACAAGCATTGCAAGCACAAAGAGTTGCTCAAGCACAACTTTTATTGTAGCAACAAGAAGCACAAGTGCAAGCACAAGCTCAAGCACAAGCACAACAAGTGCAAGCTCAAGCACAACTTCTTGCACAAGCAGCATAAATGCAAGCATATCAGCAAGCACTAAAGCAATACCAAGAGCAGCAAGAAGCAGCAAAATTGGTAGCCCAACAACAAGCATTGTGGGAACAACAACAAGAAGAACAACAAGAATTTTTGGAACAACAACAAGTGCAACAACAAGCACAACAACAAGTGCAACAACAAGCACAAATCCTAGTGCAACAACAACAAGATCAACAACAAGCATTGTTCATCCAAAAGCAAGTAGAAGCCTACTTCGCCTGCCACAACATACCAATACAATCAAACAATGCACCAACCAATCCATCCATCCAAAACATGATTGCAACACCTCAAAACACATTCATCCTACCCCCTGATCTGCAAAGTGATGTAACGACACAACTTAGTTTGTTATCACAACAAGTGTTCGACCTTCAATCAGGGCGAACAACCAAAATGCAAAGCAACTTGTGTCCCTATCCATTTCATAGGAGCTTAGACATGAAACAATTCCCTAAGGGATTTGAGATCCCTAAATTTGAAAAATATCAAGAGGTGGGAAACCCTGAAGATCACATCAGGGAAGTCCAGGTTTATTGTATGGAGGTTGCATATGACGATACTTATCTGATGCGGCTATTGCCTAGGAGCTTGGCAAGCAACACTATAGAATGGTTCTCTTGCTTACCCTCAAGCATTAGAACATTCCAGGAAATCAGAGATGAATTCATTAGAAACTACACATGTAACCTTACAATGGATGTTAGTATCAAAGAAGTATACGCTCTAAAACAAGGAAAAAATGAATCTTTTGCTTAACGATGGCGATCCAAGGCCAATCAGAGCAAGTGGACCATTCTAGAAAAACAAGTTTGCACGATCATATCCAACATTGAAAGCAGCCTGTCATTTCATCTCAAGGTTCAGGGAATCACCACATATGAGCAATTAATCTCTAAGGTGCTTAGCATCGAAAGAGACCTTGTGACCCAACCCACTGAATCAACATCATATCACGAACCACAAAACAACTGCCCATCATCTAATTAGAATGATAAAACTCGTACATTGGCAAGAAACAAGAAAATCACTAATGATGGCGTTGTTGATGCGAAGGTGGTCATTAGTGGTCCATTCCAAAATACACTCACACTGCAAATCCAACCACAATGTCAAAACACTCATCACACAACATACCAACCCAATAATCCCACCATCAATAACCTCAATGACCAAAGAGGACCACCCCAACACAAAACTTATCCAAAACATAAATATGCCATTTTGGGGGAACCATTGGAGGATATAATGAAAAAGTTTATTGCCAAAAAACTCATCCAGCCTCCTACATTTGAAAATTACCAAGAACCCGATGTCAAACCCCCTTGGTACAACAAGAATCAACTTTGCGAATTTCAAAAAATAAAAGGTCACACCATAAACAATTGCATGAGACTCAAAAACATCATCCAAGATCTCATTGACAAGAAAATCATAAACTTGGAACAACCTACAGGAAATCATGACCTTAAAATCTACATGAATCCGATGCCGAATCATGGAAATAAAGGAAATAGAAATGATAAAGGGAAGGATAGTGTAAATCACATGTATGAAACATTTGTTGCCTCCCTAAATGAAGACTTCATGGTCATCACCATCAAGAGAGCCCATGTCAAAGATTGTGGAGTCACCACAAGAGGTGGCAAAGTCACCATTACAAGATAATCCCAACCAAATAGAGTCCCTTGATCAAGAGTTGTTCTATATAGCTACAATATTGTAGACCAACTCAAGAGAACACCAACACACATCTCCATCATAGAGTTGTTAAAAATATCACCAACACATAAAAAGATCCTTGAGGAAGCATTAGCCTCATCCATTGTCCCTGCAGATCTCGATGCGGACCAATTCCAAGCTACGGTCAGGAATATCATAACACCTAATCTCCTTACATTCTCCGACCAAGATTTCCCTACCCAACCATATCACAACCAGACACTTCACTTGGAAGCCATTGTAAACAAAAGCAAACTCAAAAGGTCTTGGTGGATGGAGGTGCAGGTTTGAACATTTGCTCTCTTAGCCTAATCAAACAATTGAAAATATCAGAGGATAACAGTGATAGAGGTAAAGGTATCACAATCAGAGCATATGATGACCAAGAAAGAGTGTCTTAGGGAACAATTAAGCTCCCTATCCAAGTAGTGCCAACACTTATGGAAACCACATGTCAGGTCTTGGACCTCGAATTGCCATACAATATCCTCCTAAGACACCCATGGATTCATGCGATGAAAGCCATAGCATCAACCTTCCACCAATGTGTGAAATTCACACATAATGGACAAGAGGTTACCGTCCATGGAGATCTTGAGCCGTTTTCATATTGCAAGAATCTTGAAGCCAAATATTACAAAATCCCCCAAGTGCCAAACAATGATGAGGGCCCATCCACACAATACATCGATCCCACCACTCTCGCGTCCACTTTTGTAATAGAGACACCTGCCATTCCCACCATATCCGACATCAAGCTCATCATCCAGGAGGATGGTCATGGAAGTTGCAAGCTCCCTAACAATGCTTTTGTGATAGGAGAGTTACCACAATCTCCTAGATCATGAGGACGCCCACAAGAAAATCAAGCTTCCACATCACAAACCTATCCTGAAAACTATCTGGAATTCACAAGATGGGGAGACCTTGGTCATGAGGTCATTGAAGCAGATCCATCTCACATGTTGTATCAAGATGAAAGACCGAAAACTAATTTACCAATGGAAAAAAGAAGCAAAGGCCTACACATGATGCTTGCAATGGGCTATGAATGAAATCAAAGACTGGGAAAAAATGACAATGGGCTCATAATACCTATCATGCCAGAGATGCGACCCATAACAAATCTTGGTCTTGGATGTACCACTCTGAGAATAACCATATGTGGCCGAAGCCCTCCAATTAGAGCCTCTAATGTTTCTTCTCAGCCAATACTAGTACAAGTACACTCACCAATAGTCATAGGTAGGGACACACATAATTTTATAACTGAGCCCTATATTAGTAGTGATGACGAAGATACCTTATCCAATCTACCTAGGTTATTCGAAGATACCATCTTGTGTATGATTAGTACCATATCCTTTAAACCAGATAGTCAAAATCATGAGAAGCATTTAGTCTACCCCCAACTGATTGACTATGACCAATGAGGACCACCAGTTCTTGATACATTCGGAAATGGTGAAGTGCTCTCAGAATTCATGGGATGGAGGGATAACATTCCAAATGGAGATCTGCTATGCCCTTAATATTATTGTACATCAAGTTATGAATAGTCACCTCATGGCTATCTTAAGTCTCTATTAAGTCATATTATCATTAGTATGTTGTTATTTAGTTGTTTAGGTCAGCCTAAGTCTTATATAGTTGTGTCTAAGTCACCCTAAGTGATATCCTTGGCATAAATAGGTATATATAGGAGGTTGTGGTCTTATTTCATCATCAAGTTGTGAAGTGTGTTCTCATTAGAGATATTTGGAGGTTTTCCCCCTCGAAGTGGCTTGTTATTCTTAGTTATTATCAAGTATTTATAGAATATTTCATATCATATTCTTCTTTTGTACAAGTTATTTCATAACAAGTGGTATCAGAGCATGATCTTGGCACCATAGAGGCAAGGTTTTTGTCAATTTTGGAGGCTATTTTGGGAAGAGCATATCTTTCAGATTTTTACGATTTTTTTTTTGATTTTTAAAGGGTTTTTGAAGAACATATTGAAGAAGATACAGTACATATTTCAGAAGAATTGGAGTAGAACTAAGTGAATTATTACAGAATTAGGGTTTCTACACTATTTTTTTGGAATCTACTTATCTCACACATCTTGTTGAATTGAAGTCTGATTTTTATTGGGTTTTTAAAGACATACCAAAGGAGATTACAGTAAAAATTTAAGAGAATTTAAGTTTATTTTGTGTGATTGATTTCAACATTAGTGGTTTCCATCATGACGGGACCTGCAACAAGGGGTAAAAAGAATGTTGTCACTCTAGGGAAGACTCTTGATAAGGATGGTGAAACAATAGAGGATGTTACTCATAATGAGGAAATCAATATGGTCAAGGAAGACATTTCCTCAATGAACATGGATATGTGTGACCTAAGAGGAGATATATCGAACATACGAAACATGTTAAGCACCTACATGGTTGAACCAAGAAAGGAGTTCTCAAGTGCCCAAGGTGAAAATTTTAGGTCAGCTATCATGGACACAAGCTTTAGTACTCCTATGGGATCTAGGAATTTATTTCCAAATGTGGATATGTGCAATTTCGATGGTAAGGATCCTCTCACATGGATAAACCAAATGGAGATTTTTTTTGAAGTACACTAAATCCCAAATGGACAAAGGTCATGATGGCTTCCCTATATCTTGAACCAGATCAATTCATTTGGTATCATTGGATTTGCACTCATTGAAGGAAAAATGGGCTCACTATCTCATGGTCAATTTTTACAGAGGAACTCCAAGCACAATATAGCAATAGCGTCACAGACAACTTCTTCAGCCAGCTAGCTAAACTTCAACAAATAGGATCAATCAAGGATTATATTCAACAATTCCAAAATCTATCTTTAAGGGTGGATTCAATTACAGAGGAAAACTTGAATGACTTATTCTTGGGTGGTCTCAAGGATCACATTCAACATGAGTTACGCATGTTTAGCCCTAGTTCCATAAATGAGTCTTTTATCTTAGCACGTAGGGTAGAGGAGAAGTATTTGATTCCTAAGAAGCAAGGGGCTAATGTGACAAGAGAGAAAGGATATTCAACACAACCTACTAAGTTGACTCCACAACAAATTGAGGAGAAAAGATAAAAAGGATTGTGTTTCAATTGTGATAGCAAATATAGTCGAGGACATAAATGTAGTGAAAAGAAATTGTTTTATATTGAAGGTCCCAATGAGGAAGAAGAGGAGGAACCCATACTAGAAGATGAAAGGGAGTCAAATGAGGAATCAAATGATTCTCAACCAATCATTTCTTGTCATGCACTCTCAAGTTTCAGTGCTCCACAAACTCTCAAGGTGGTGGGGTTCCTAAAGAAGCAGAAGGTAACAGTGTTGATCGACTCAGGTAGTACTCATAATTTCATCAACAAAAAGTTAGCTACTCATCTAAATTGTTTCATATATCCAGCTCCAGAGTTTCATGTTTTGATTGTAGATGGTGGTACGCTTAGTTGTTTAGGAAGTTTCATAGCATTAAATTATCCATGGGATATTATCAACTTGATACCCCAATGTATGCTATATCCATGGGTGCAACATATATTGTTTTGGGAGTACAATGGCTTACTACATTGGGAACGATTGAGATGAACTTCCAAGAACTATTCATGAGATTTCAATCAGAAGGAAGGGTATTAGAGCTAAGGGGGTTGAAGGAAAAATCCCCACAAATGATAAGCTCTCATCAAATGCAAAATTTTTTTAAGAAAGGAGTGGATGGATTTATGGCCCAACCATGTTCATTAGAAGTCTTCAATCTAATACTCCTACTCATCCGCATTTGCAAGCTTATAATTGATCATCACCTTGTTCTGAGATATGCTCTAAAGTTGACTTCCTCCTAAGAGGGATCATGATCATGTCAGTGGCATAACCTTAGTCCTGTGGAGCCAACCACCTAACATCAAGAGCCTTATAGGTATCCACACATTCAAAAGAGTGAGATAGAAATTTTTTTTTTTTTTTTTCTAGAGGGAGGAATCATTAGGCATAGCCAAAGTGCTTACTCCTTGCCTCTGGTAATGGTACGTAAGAAGGATGATACTTGGCACATGTGTCAAAATTATAGAGGCTCAACATGTACACCATTAAAGATAAGTTTCCTATTCTAGCCATTGATGATTTGCTAGATGAATTGAATGGAGCTATGTATTTTACCAAGTTAGATCTTAGATCTGGTTATCACCAAATTCAGATTAAGGAAGAAGATATTTGTAAGACATCATTTCAGAATCATGAGGGTCATTATGAAATTTTGGTGATGCCATTCGGTCTTACCTAATGCACCATCTACATTCCAAAGTTTGATGAATTCCATTTTTAAGAAGTTCTTGAAAAAGTTTGTGTTAGTATTCTTTGATGATATATTGATTTCTAGCAAGGCTTGGGAAGAACATTTGCAACATGTGAATCAACCATTACAAATACTTGAAGATCATAAACTCTATGCTAGGCTATCCAAGTGTGCTTTTGGTCTTACAAAGGT
>VDFB02273345.1:0-104252 GCA_007258455.2 Sequoia sempervirens | reverse complement strand
CCTATTGTGCTCTTTGCATGAATTATCAATGAAAAATGATCAATGATCCTTCATTTGGTCTTCATTGTCTTCCCAATGAATGTATGCTTTTATTAAGGTTTTGTATACATGTAAAAATGACCTAATGCTTATCACACATCCTAGATGACATTTTCTCATCATCGACATCATTATCACCTAATATCATTACATTTACATCAAATACCCTAATTCCCTTTATTAATTGAATAATATTACATTATTTAATTAATTCACTTTTTTTTTAATCATTTTTGACTAATTAAATAAATTTCATTTATTTAATAAAATCCTAATCTAACTTTATTCCTCTTGATTAATCAAATAATGCCAATTATTTAATTATGTCACGAATTACCCTATTCCCCTAAGTCAATTAAATTATTAATACTTAATAGTTTAATTAAATCACTTTCCCCTTAACTTGAATAATTAAATAAATTATTGAAACATCATTCAAAAAGGTCAAAACAAACAAATACAACTTTGGTTGTGAAAGTCAAACATGACTTGCATGTTCAAACTCAAAAAATATTAATCAATTCAATTAATTAATTACCCTCACCCACTTTTATGATTGAGAAAATTACAACCATCGATTGCTCACTATGATTGGCTGATTGATTCATCTATTTCCTAACTAATCCATCTATTCTTCAATCCCACTGAAGGCTCAACTTGATTTCCTCAATTCCACAGATTAGGCAATCTATTTCCTGTGATTGATCAATTAACATCCTTAATTGATTCAATCATAGAAGCTAACTAAGCAATCTAATTCCTCTCAACATCTTTCAACCATTCATCAAGATTTTCTACTACGCGGTCTTGATTGTTCATCTCAAAACATAAAATCTATATAACAATCCTCTTCATCCTAAAAAAAAATCAGAGAATTGACATCTTTTGCACAATGAAATAATGCCAAATTGATAATCGATTTCTCAGAAGCTTTTACACACATCTTTGATCAACATGACACCACATTGAAGCTTTTACAAGTGCATAATGGAGACTTCACATTGATACAATGCAATTCAACATCGCTGTAGATACACTTCAACATGAGATGTGTAACAGTATAGTTAATTAAATTCTTTGTTTGTTCTTCATTTGATAAACATTGTTTCATTGAATTCAATAATCTTGTATTGTTCATTTCATGAGTAATGGGTATGAATCTTAATATTTTTTTGAATTAGATTAGTTTAATTCATTCATGTGTTTGATTTCCTTATGCATCTCAGTTTCCCCCTTACACATTCTTGTACACCTGGTGGGACCCCAGTCCTTGACACTAACCTTTTTGAGAGTTTTAATTGAATAGTTGTAGGTTCTGAAACACAGTTGCATCTTCTAGAAACACACTTGAAAAAAATTTACGCCAATGCTACAGGAAACTCACGTGGTTGTTCCTTCGTTTCAACCATAGTTGCACTTTATGCAACTGCTATTGAATTTCTTAACCACTTTTTCTTTAAAAATGGGGCAGATTTTGACAATTTGGATTGCTCTTGCACATAACAGGGCCGCTTTTGACAATTTGGGTCGCTTCTGCTTCAAAAACGGATCCAATTTTGACAATGAGGACCAAAGTTAGTGAAAATAACAGGGACACTTTTGACTAACATTTGTGCTTCTGCTCTGTGTATTTTTGATTCAAAATTTGCGAAGTAATTTTTTGATTTCTAGCGCTAATAGTTGGCTATTTTGGATGTTTTGTGTTTGCTAACTTTGTTTGTGCAACTCTTGTAGGGATATGGTACACTTCACATCAAGAACAACTAATGATTTTATAGAAGGCGAATGGTCCAAATCCAAATTTTCAAAAGATTTCATCGTTTAGGATTTTTTTTGATTTGGTGCTTAAAAAATGAACCCCACAACTTGCACACTTTCAATTTGGTGCTTTTAAAAGGAACTTTTCAAAATATTTCTAGTTTAGGAATTTTTTTTGACTTGGTGCTTAAAAAATGAACCCCACAACTTGCATATTTTGATTTGGTGTCCTAAAATGAACTTTCAAAAACTTTCGTAGATTAGAACAACACTTTATGTTGGTGATCCTAAAATGGAATGCTTTCTTTTGACCAACGCTTTTATTATGTTGACGAAACGAAGGGTGATTATTTTGTTGACCACATTAAGAAATTTTTATTAGAAACACTCAAGAATTGGGGCTTAAAATTGGAAAAATACATTATGGTTTGTATATTTCTATCTACTTGTTTGAAATCTAGAACACTTCATTTTGGTGCTAAAGTGAATTGCTATCTTGTTTACACTTCATTCATTTTTTGGGATAGCCCTACTTGAGGGGCTTAAAAAGAATATTGCGATGAATTGTATGATGCGTCTTCCGTGTTTGGTAAACTAAAGTGTCTATCCTCTCCCCTCACATCTTTTGGTGATATTGGGTGATGGAAAACATTTTTGAGTTTTGTACTTGTTTCATTTCAAACATTACCTTAAAGAGGGGGCTTGCTATGAGATACATTTCGCGATGGAGAAATAATAAGCAAGGTCTCGAAGCACATTTACTGGTGGGCTATATTAAAGGTTGCAAAATCATAAGAAAGTAGTTCAATCCCGAGCGACAACATACTGCACCTAATCCCACACCTTAAGTGGAACAAGAATGGTTAACGAGTCTTAAGTGACCATCAGATGGTAGTGTATGTATGATGTTCATAGTTTTTTACTAAGAACCTTATTTTAAAAGCTATATATGTTTTTCAAAACACTCTTTGAAAGTAGTGCATTAGAGCTTTGCTTTCGAGAAGTTACTTACCAAGTCCAATTTTTTGGTTGAGGCGTAGAGCTTAAGAGTTCATTATTAACATACCTATACACTATTCCATAAATTGAATGTAAAATCATCCCTTAGGGGCATGAGATAATCCTAACTAAAAGAGTGTAACTACCTAGGGTGACTTGATTGATGCATACCAAAGTTACTTTATTGACATCAAATGCTTTGATTGATTTAAAAAGAACACATCGAAATAAACACTAAACTTGGTTAATAAAATATCAAACCCTTTAGACTTTGTGTGAATACCTTTGAAAAGAGGCCTATATTTGCACTCCTCGAAAATATATCTTAAACAAATTTCTCTAAATGTTTCCACATATTTAGGCTTACATTTCAAATCACATTTTAGACCAAATTCAACATTGGGAACTATAGTTTTAGTATCTTGACTTTCACAAACTTTGAGCTTTTCTGGAAAGAAATGTGCTTAAACTATATACATTTAGCATCAAATTTTTTGATTGTTGTGTTGTATTATCACTTTCCAAATTCTAAAATTAGATCAAACAAAAAACATCAAATCTACAATTTATCCAAATTGCTGCCAAACACGAAAACTGGAGAACAAACCTGCATAGAAACTGCTATTGCTTCTATTTTTTATTGCTATTGATCTAAGATTACTACAATTGACCAAAAATAGGCTGCTATTGCTCTTTGGATTATGATGGTCACTGTAAAAAAACTTTTCACTTTTGAAAATCAAAACACATTTGACCTAAAATTGGTTGCAGTTGATCCTAACAATGCCGCACTTGACCTATTTTTTTAGCCGTAGTTGACTTAAATTTGGCCGCTCTTGCCCAAAAATACCACTTTTGCATTCACTTTTTATTATTCATGAAACTTGCAATAGAGGCTGCTTTTGAGAAATATTACCCCAATTGACCTTTAGACTTGGCCGCAATTGACTTAAATTAGGCTGCTTTTGACAAAAATTAGGCCACTTTTGACAAAAATTATCGCTAATGCCCTAAAACTAGCCGCTTTTGCTATGCTTTTTGGTGAAAATTAGAAACTGATCTTAAACTGGTTAAATCTTGTGAGAATGAAAATAGTTAGACCCCCAAAACACGTCATATTAGCATCAATCCATATCCGTTTACAAAATCAAACACTCCAACCTAGTTTTAGGATTCAAAATCAAAACAACAACTTGGATCATTCCTTTACTCAAAATTCTAAGATATCAACATTTTCTTATACCTCAAAGCTAGTCCAAGTAGATTCTTGAACATATCCTCTAGAAAAACAAAGTGAAATATTGATCCAAGTCTTCAACATTTTTAATCCAAAGTTAGTAGCATTCACCCAACATCACTCACTTTACAACCATTTGGCGTCCTACTGCTCCAGTTCAACAACCAGGTCTTACAACACCTAGTATACAACCAAACGTCACATGAATTGAAGGAGAACAAACTAACATTATCAGTAGTTTGAGAAGTTTCATATTTGAGAAAAAGGAAACACCAACTCAGTGGAGAAACACAACTAATACCCTAGATAGAGAGGAATAAAAAGTTGATCTTGTAGTCGAAAGGCCAGTATTATCGCCTCCAATGTAGCAATAGATAAATCATAGCTTACACCACATCATCCTTTTAAAATAGAAAATCCCAAAAACACAACAACAATTCTTTAAAACAGAAGGTTCCAAAAAAACAAAGCATTCTTTTATTCCATAGTTGGAAATCACCAACTTCCACAAAATATTGGCACTTGTTTATGACAACCACATGATCCCACTACAGAAAGAAGATGGAAGCAAAAAAAATTAGCTCTATTATTCCCCCAATGAACACCACAAATGACATAAGTGACCCATGGGGTTATAGACCAAGTGACCTTATAACTCGAAAGGAACCCACATTCAAAGCAACATCAAACCAACCACCAAGTGAGGAGGAATTAATCCATAAACAACAAGAAATGATGGATAGGTCGAATCAAAATCCCAAAGAAACAGTCATAGAAGAAGTGGATAGTGAGGAATAATTAGATGAAGAAGAATTCTTTCAACACTCCAACAATCCCAAGGTACTTAAACTGATGGAAAAACTGCTAAGGATCCAAATTCCCACTTCTTTAAATTAGCAAAAAATGGTGCTAAACTACCTATATATTTTAATGTGGAAATTCTTAAAGATCCTAACCTCATTCCCTTAGGGGATAAATCATTTTTGAGAAAAATACCTAAACTAGGGGAGAATCTAAACATGTCACCAATCTTCTCACAAAATAATGATCAACCTAAACAACAACCAATGTATAACCATTTGTTTAGGAAACCATCCCAAATTGAGCAAGTAGCAGTGGTCTAACAATATCAAGGAGGTCCAACTCAATACATGTCACAAAACAACAACATACAAAACATGAGAAACTTTCCAACAATGGAACAAGGTAACATCCCATCACAAGGACAATGCATACCGCAAAATAAATTATATATTGATCCTTCAACCAAAAATTCATCTCAACAACAAGGTGTAACACCAACGCACTACTAGGGTAACCTTCAAAACAATTCGTCCCAACAACAAGGTATACCACCAATGCACTACCAAGGTAGCAGTGGTCTAACAATATCAAGGAGGTCCAACTCAATACATGTCACAAAACAACAACATACAAAACATGAGAAACTTTCCAACAATGGAACAAGGTAACATCCCATCACAAGGACAATGCATACCGCAAAATAAATTATATATTGATCCTTCAACCAAAAATTCATCTCAACAACAAGGTGTAACACCAACGCACTACTAGGGTAACCTTCAAAACAATTCGTCCCAACAACAAGGTATACCACCAATGCACTACCAAGGTAACCTTCAATACAATTCATCACAAAAACAAGGTGTACCACCAATGCACTACTAGGAAACCATTGTTTAGGAAACCATCCCAAATTGAGCAAGTAGCAGTGGTCTAACAATATCAAGGAGGTCCAACTCAATACATGTCACAAAACAACAACATACAAAACATGAGAAACCATTGTTTAGGAAACTATCCCAAATTGAGCAAGTAGCAGTGGTCTAACAATATCAAGGAGGTCCAACTCAATACATGTCACAAAACAACAACATACAAAACATGAGAAACTTTCCAACAATGGAACAAGGTAACATCCCATCACAAGGACAATGCATACCGCAAAATAAATTATATATTGATCCTTCAACCAAAAATTCATCTCAACAACAAGGTGTAACACCAACGCACTACTAGGGTAACCTTCAAAACAATTCGTCCCAACAACAAGGTATACCACCAATGCACTACCAAGGTAACCTTCAATACAATTCATCACAAAAACAAGGTGTACCACCAACACACTACCAAGGCACCCTTAAAAACAATTCATCCCAAAAACAAGGTATACCACCAATGCACTACTAGGGTAACCTTCAATACAATTCATCACAACAAGGAGGTGTACCACCAACACACTACCAGCGTACCCTTCAAAAAAATTTGTCCCAAAAACAAGGTGTACTTCCAACACACTACTAGAGTACCCTTCAATAGAATACACCACAACAAGGACTTAATCCTCCTTCCATACCACAAAGACTTAACTCTTCTCACAATCAACAAGGACTTAACCATCCTTTTACACAACAAGGACTTAACCCTCCTTTCACACAACAAGGACTTAACACTGCTCTCACACAACAAGGATTTAATACTCCTTTCACACAACAAGGACTTAACCCTCCTTACAATCAACAAGGACTTAATCCTCCTTTCACACAAAGATGACTTAACCCTCCTTACAATCAACAAGGACTTAATCCTCCTTCCATACAACAAGTACTTAACCCTCCTTCCATCCAACATTGTTACCAAGGTCCTATACCTCCACCATACCCAACCTATGACCAAATGAACATCTTGGGACAATAAGGCTACTACACACAGGGTCCCCAAACAAATGTACCAAACACCAAGGTAGGCATGCAATTACAAGCCCTAAATCAAAAGATATTGGACATCCAGATTGGAAAACCAAAGAAGACTTACACTCTACAGGATATATGTCCCCTCCCTAAAAAATTTCAAAATACCAAAGTTTGACAAGTACAAGGGAAAAGGAGATTTGATAGAACATGTGCAAGACTTCTCAGTAGCTTGCATAGAAGTACAAAATAGTGATTCCTACATAATGAGACTTTTTCCATGTAGTCTTACTGGTCATACTATGGAATGGTTCTCCCATGTACCACTAGGTATTCAGAGTTTTGATGACTTATCTAACAAGTTTGTGAACCACTTCTCTTTCAACATAGAATAGGATGTCACCATCATTGACCTATACAAAACTAAACAAAGCCAAGGGGAATCCTTTACATCCTACCTATAAATATGGAGACATAACACTAGTAGGTGCAAGTGGCCTATTCTCGGCAAAGAACTGGTGGATATATTTGTTTCCAATGTCCAAGCAAAAACCAATTACCAACTCACCATGTTATGCCCCAATAACTTTGAAGAGAATATTGAAAAGGAACTACACATTGAAAGAGCTCTCATAGCAAGGGGATTCATTAAACTAAACAACTCAAAAGGCAACCATTCTAGTTTGAATGATAAACCCAAGATTTGGGCCAAGAACAAAAATGTTACCAATGATGGAGTAGTTGATGCTAGAGTTTTAGGGAATGTGTAAAATCCCAATGGACCATAAAACAAAGCCCAAGTTGCACAAATAAGTTACACTCCCAATAATGTACAAAATAATCAACTCATCTATCCCCAAAATAATCAATTGGATAACCAACAGAAAAATTAGGGAGGACAACATAGACAATATAACCAACCAAGGAGGAAATTCACTACATTAGGAGAAACACTTGAGACAGTCATGCGTAAATTAGTTCAACAAAACCTCATCAAATTCAACGAGTGCACAAACTATGAAGATCCAAGTTTTAAAATACCATGGTACAATGGAAAGAACTTATGCGAGTTCCACAAGATCAAAGGACATATGATGAATAACTACATGAGACTTAAACATATAGTACAAGACTTAATCAACAAGGGAGAAGTTGATATAGAACACCATCTTGGAAACAAATACCTCCAAATATACACGAATCAAATTCCTAACCATGCTAAGAAAAATTATAAATGGAAAGAATAAGACTATCACAATGCCAACTACACCTATGGTAAAGCCATCCTAGGCACCCTCTCCCAAGTAGATGACACTAGAGTCAATGTGCTAACTATACGAGGCATGGAACCCGAATGTAATGTAACTGCTTGTCAAGGAAAAGTCACAATAAAAGGAGGCCCACCTAAACCCACAACCAAGTTATCCAATGACTATAGTATTGTGGAACAACTAAAGAAGACCCTCGCCTTGATCTCCATCCTAGAGTTGTTGAAATTATCACTTGCGCATAAAGAAATACTAGAGAAAGATTTAGAAACATTAGTCCCTAATGACCTCAATCCTAATCAATTTCAAGCCATGGTTGGAAAAATCATGACCACTCATCATTTAGTCTTTTCTGAGAAAGTCCTTCCACAAAAATCATTCCAAAACCAAGCCCTCTATATAGAGGTTGGTGTCCACAAATATAAGGTCAAAAGATTATTGATAGATAATGATGTAGGTCTAAAAACTTGTACCTTAAAATTTGTTAAACATTTGGGGTATTCTAGTGATGTAATCAACAAGGGAAAAATCATCACTATAAGGGCTTATTATGACCTTGAAAAAAAATTAGAAGGGAAAATTGGGGTTCCTGTATAGATAGTACCAACAACAACAAAAACATGTCAAGTACTAGACCTTGAGCTACCATATAAAATTCTTCTAGGATGCCCATGGATTCATGCACTACAAGTAGTTCCTTTGACATTCCACCAGTGTCTAAATTTTCCTCACGAAGGAAAGGAGGTTACATTATACACCGATCTTGAACCCTTCCACTATTATACAAAATTGAAGGAGAAATACAACAAAATATAGTACATACCTAGTAATGATATATCATTCCACTCCTCATATGTTGGCCCATCAACACTACCAAAACCTTAACTAAAACCACATCAAGTGAACAAGCAAAATTTGATCCCAAGAATCAAGTACTTGCCAAAGGTAACGAAAACTATCATTTCAATCAAGCCTTTTGCATTGGAATGATTCCCCCAACACCAAAGGTTTATGGAGGGCCAAAGGAGATCAAACATGTTCAAGTAGTAACAATGGTAGTCAAACCCACAATCTTTACCAAGTGGGGAGGTATGAAAGATGAAATATTCAAAGAGGACCTCTCGTCAATGATCTACAAAGAAGAACAAGAACTAGAACAACTACAACCCTTTCCCATTGATCCTAGCAATAAAGGGTATTAGATGGATAAAAAAATGGAATATATTGGAAAAGGTGGACTTGGGAAACAAAAACAAGGTAGATAGGAACCTATCATAGTGGAACAAAGAAAGAAGAATATGGGACTAGGCTATGGTTTGATAGACGTGGTTACTACAAATGCTAGATGTGCCTATTTTGAGAAAGGAGCTCCTTTTACTGACATTAAGAAATTGGATACCTACCATCTTATAAACAAAAATTTTCTAATCAAGGACCTATTTGAAAGCTTTAGCATAAGTATAGTCCCTACCCGACCTAGCAAACCTATACTTAAAGACTATACTTATGAAACAAACTCTAACGAGTATGGATGGGATTCCCTCACTTCTAGTGATGATGACATAGATACCCAATGGGAGAATGATGCAAGAGCTATATTGACCATTTCAGAAACTTTTGTAAGCTTTACATATAATGATGAAAACCTACCCCTTTGCTATCCACAATTAATAGATTGGGACCAACAACATCATATGCCTATTTTGGATCAATTCTAGAATGATGAATTCATTGCAGGGTTTATGGGACTTCCTACCGATATACCATCAAGAGATCATAAAGCAGGGTTTCTCATAGAACTCGAACAAGAAGCATATTTTGGAGGGGAGATTGTGTCCTCTAGTCACAAAATTGAAAAAGACAATGTAAAAATCAAAATGAGATCCCCTAGGGAAAACCACAATGTGGCTCTATCGGATCTTGAAAAGAGAAAAATAAAGGTCAAATCTAAGGGTGAAAACCTCTTTGAGGCGCCCACAGATGGAGGATTCAATCTCCTTATTTTTGAATATCAAGAGAAGTCGACACTCCTAGTTGAAGAAGCTGAACCTGCCAATGTTGGCACAACAAAAACACCCAAAATCACATACCATGTAGCATCACTTGATCCTAAAGAAAAGGTAAACTTATCAACATTCATCAAACAAAGGAAAAAAAATTCACATGGAAATATGCAAACATGCTAGGGCTAGATCCAACATTGGTCGTACTCCACCTAGCCATATTTCTTGGAGCTAAAACCATCAAGTAGAAGCTACAGAAGATGCATCCATAGATAACACTTTCGGTAAAAGTAGAATTGAATAAACTGCTAGATGTAGTGTTTATTAGACCAAATGATTATCCTAAATGGATGTTAAATATAGTACCAGTATCAGAGCCCACTGGGGGAATAAGAATTTGCACAGACTTCTGAGATCTAAACAAGGCTTTCCCAAAATATGACTTCCCTCTTTTGAGAATTGATATGATCATAGATATGTACCAGTACAAGACATGAAATGTTGTCACTAATGGATGGCTTCTCAAGATATAATTAGATAAAGATATCTCCTGAAAAAATAACATTCACGTGTGCATGGGGGACCTTCTATTGGAATGTCATGCCATTCGGTCTAAAGAATGCAGGGGCAACTTATTAGCGAGCAATGACTACAATCTTTCATGATATGTTGCATACAACTATGGAAGATTATGTGGATGTCATACTACCAAAGTACATCAAAAGAGAAGACCATTTGACCAGCCTTGCAAAAGTATTTGACAGACTTGAACCATACAACTTGAGGCTCAATCCAAAAAAGTGTGTATTTGGAGTAACATCTGGAAAAATGCTAGGGTACATAGTATCAAGAAGAGGCATCGAAGTAGATCCTACAAGGGTGAAGGCCATATTAGAAATGCCTCCTCCAAGGATATTCAAGAAGCTAAGAATTCTACAAGGGAAACTAGATTCCATCAGGAAATTCATCACACAATTGGCAGACAAGTGTCTTCCATTCACCCATCTGTTACACAAAGACATCACATTCAAATGTGATGGTGCATTTGATCAAGCATCCCAAAAAGTCAAGGAGTATCTACTTACTCCTCTAGTATTAATTCCACCTTTTCTAGATAAAGCAATGATACTCTGTGTCTACAACACAAGTAGCATTAGGAGCTCTTTTAGCACAACTACATGACAATAATAAGGAAAGAGCAGTCTATTATATGAACGAACATTGGTGGGCTATGAATTGAACTATTCACCCATAGAAATAGTAAGTATCTTTGTTGTCTTTGTGGCATAGAAGTTGAGACACTACATCTTGAACAAACAAGTAAAGCTGATCTCAAAAGTAGACCCCCTAAAGTTCTTATCGGCAAAAGTAGCTCTAACAGGTAGGATTGCTAAATAGGTAATGATATTGTGCAAGTTTAACATAGAGTACATTGACCAAAAGGCTATCAAAGGAAAAATCATAGTAGATCAACTAGCAGAAGCACCAATGGAAGATCACCAACCTCTCACAATAGAATTACCAAATGAAAGCATACTACTAACAAAATAGACAAGCTGCTAGACCTTGTACTTTGATGGGTCCCACACTCAACATGGATTAGGAGCAAGTATCTTATTCATCACACCTCAAGGGGATATTATACCTAAAGCTTACATGATTGCATTCCCATGTACAAACAACATCTTGGAATATGAAGCACTAACCATAGGACTCAAAATGGCCATAGAATGGAGGATAAAAGTACTGTAGGTTTATGGAGACTTTCAACTAGTAATAAGACAAGTGAATGATGAATACCCAACAAAAGATGACAAGCTAATGCCATACAAAATAATGGTGGATAGTTTTAAGCAATATTTTGTCATCATCGCCTTTGAATAGGTTCCCTGAATCAACAACAGAGCAGTCAATGCTATGACAACGATAGGTTCGCTCCTCGACATTCCAAAAAACATTCCAAAGTATGAATTCCTTGTGGAACAACTACTCATACTGGCGTTCATTATCCTAGAATCAAAATTGGTTTGTGATGTTATTGGTCCTAATTAACCATGGTACCAAGATACATTTGACTATATCCAACATAATATCATACCTCCTCACTTAACAACAACCCAAAAGAAGACCTTCATCCCTAGAACCTCTCGATTCACTATTTTAGGAGATACGGGCTATATCATCAAAGTTTAGATGTTACTCTGATGTCTTAACACAAAAGAAGCACAAACCAACTTACAAGAGATACAAAAAGGCGTTTGTGGGTCCCACTCTAGTGGACCTAACCTAGTACAAAATTTGCTAAGAACAGGGTACTATTGGCCCTCCATTGAACAAGATTATATTCAGTACTCCAGAAAATGCAATCAGTGTCAACAACACAATGACCTTGTTCACACACCAGCACAGGAGCTGAAACCTATCACAACACCATGACCTTTCTTGTAGTGGGGATTAGACTTGGTAGATAATATCTCTCTTGCTTCATCCAATGGGCATAAGTTCATTATTATCGCAACTAAATACTTCACGAAGTGGATAGAAGAAATTCCATTAATATACATCACAGGGAAAAAAAAATCCAAGTTCATCTTGAATTATCTGATCTGTTGATATGGAATTCTCCAAAGCATCATAACAGACAATGGAACCCCATTCAAGAACCAATATGTCAAAGAGATTTGTTCTAAGTTTTCTATCCAACATAGATTCTCCACACCCTACTATCCCCAAGGAAGTGGTCAAGCTGAAGTGTCTAAAAAAACCATCCTTAAAATTCTAAAAAAGACTATTAATGATGCCGATCGTGATTGGAATTTGCAACTAAACCCAACCCTATGGGCTTATCAAACCAAAATTTGTACACCTACAGGGGCCACACCATTTTCCTTGGTCTATGGATCTGAAGCTGTCTTACCTATTGAAGTTGAAATCCCCTCACTACGAGTATCCCTTAAAGGTATGGTCAACAATGAAGAGTATTAGGTGTCCAAATTAAATAAATTGGAACTATTAGATGAAATGCGTTTGAGCATGTTAAACCATCTTCAGGTTTACTAGAATCAGCTCAAACAAACCTACAACAAAAAGATCAAGAACATAAACTTTCAGGTTGGTGACCTATGATGAAAGAGAATCAAAAAATATAGTTGAATGAAGATGGAAAAGGTAAGTTTGAACCCAATTGGTAAGGTCCATTAATCATCACAACAAGCTACGGATCTAGAGCTTATCAATTGGCTACTCTTGAAGGAGAACCTTTAGCTGAACTACTAAACAAGAGCCACCTTAAAAATTTCTATACTTGAACACATTAGAGTATCCTAGTGAAAAGGATAAAAAAGTACAAAAAAAGTAAAGAGAAATAAAACGTTCTTTAAGTGAAAACCACCTTGTGGCACTTCTAGAATAGGTACCATAGTGAAAAATTGGAAAACAGGCAATATGTTTGAATAAGACCCACATCTTTATCTATCAACAATATCTAAAAGCATCCACCCATGATTCATCTCATAATAAAACGTGTCGCCAACCATGGCTCGATGATTGATCAAATGTCAAACGTTATTGCATCATCAACATCCATTTCCCCTAAGAAAGGTAACCTTGTCTAAAACTGGGGGAAACTTATCAAAGTTGGTAGCAGATTGGATCCTTGTAAATCCTATCACGATCCAAAAACTATCAAAATTGAAAACATCCAAAAAACTATTGAAATCAAAACAAAGTAAAAAACATCAAAAATCCCAAAAAAATGTTATGCTTTGAGTCAACATTAGTTGAACTATGTGGTCTCTGTGTGTATAAGATAGGAAAGGATTATTAGCTCCCGAGGCCTTAGGTTAGTTCCCTTAGGTGTTCATAATGGTCTTTTAACTTAGTCAAAAATTCAAAATTCAAAAATATTAGAAAAATAGAAAAGCATCAAAAAAATTCAAAAAAATATTATGAAAAATATTAGGTTAGTTCCCTTAGGTGATCATAATGGTTTTTTAAGTTAGTCAAAAATTCAAAATTCAAAAATATTAGAAAAATAGAAAAGGATCAAAAACATTCGAAAAACAAAAACGATCAAAAACATGTTCTTATCAAACCAAGCGAACTATGAACCTTTGTGTATACAACAACAAAAACAACATTCGATAAACTCAAAAAATAAAAAATGTCCTACCTCCATTGTCAACCAACCGCAATAAACTTTTCATCCCTATTAAAAAAATCATTATTCTCACCCTTTTCCAACACAAACAACAAACAAAACAAACATCAAAAAAAAAAAAAAAACGAAAGTGAGGATTGAAGTGATTGGACAAATATCAAGTGAAAACAATGCCTAAGTATAGACTACCATACCCATCTGACAATCATATAAACAATCCTAAACATGAGTCTTAATAGATAAAACATTCCTACAATAGACATCATCAACAAATACCATCATGAAACATCAAAAACAACTATGGCAAGTGATATTGCAACATTGTTTATCTTTTTATAGTCTTATCTTTTTGATTTATCGTAATACCACCTTCCCAGGATCTCTCGAGGATTTCCACAAGGATTTAGAGAAGGAATGATGGCATTAACAGTCGATTTATGTTTGTGCTGTTTGTGAGATATTTTTGTGATACTACCATGACGAATACTTGCTTTGTTTAGTGTATGGAAGTTGTTTTGAGACAATTCGTGCAGAAGTTACATGTTAGGTATTTCATACCTCTTTATGTAACTGGTTCAAATTTTTTTAACACAACTCAACCATATATTCTAATAGGGTTTCTGTATGTCTGGTATGCGCAAGATTAATATTCTTTGTGTGTCAAGTCAAAGTCCATGAAATAGATATAAAGCCACCTTGGTTGTTAATGCCCCGGTGCATTGTATTTGTTTTCTACATCAAAAGGATTGCTAAAAGCTATGAAGCCTCCATGCAAGCAAAAGCAACTCATCAGTAACTAACAACATCAAATTTATACTCATCTCTAAATCATCCAACACTTCTTCTAAATAATAACTTCTTGCATCAAACATCATTAGCACCACATCCATCCTGCATCCACCATTTCATCAGTACATATCATGACCATAGTAAATCAATAAAAGCATCATGCATCATATATAAACATGATTGCATATATAAGATAAAATCATCCATCCTATACATACAACATTGAATATATCATATCAATATAAATCATCCATCCATCCACATCATACACATACATCATAAGGGTACAAAACATGAACATGCATATATCATAATCCATAATCATCATGTAACACATAAATAAAGATGAATTGAAACATGGTATATCTCATATATATCATAAAAAATGAGAATGCTAGGTACATCATCAAACAACATGTGTGATATCATAATACATGTATACTAGGCCTCAACTGGTCCAATGAATGTATATAAAAATGAATTATGTCTACAACATAAGTCTTTGATACAATGAACACCAAGAAAGATCAAGAAATAATAACTCCTATTGCTCGACCGAAGGTGGGGATCTCTGATGATCATGGCTTTGGTGAGGAGAAGGCTGTGGCATTACCAATGGCTAATCTGGCTACCTAACTAACTGATCACCTGAATTGCTTGCATCGATAGCTATACTAGGCTCACCAAATTGAGGATGTCTCTGTGCTCTAGGAACATAAACCTCATACAGAGTCTGGTAGTAGGTGGCCTCCCTCATAAAATGATCTTGCTCTACTATGAGGGAATCACACTCTACCTTGAGGGTATCCCTCTTAGCGATCATAATCTGCACCTACGCCTTGATGACATGATGTCACTCAATCTTGGTGTCTCTCTCCTTCCTAAATCCATCTCTCTCCTACCTCATAGTATCTCGCTCGGTAGTCAAAACAACAACCTATGCCTCTGCAGCCTATCGCTGTCTAACCTCTACATCTTTGGCAATTGTCATGTATGCTAATTGAACCACTCCATCCCCAGGTGGTGGAGGACGACCTTGTGCCATGGGTGGATCCTATTGCATGGGATCATCCTGTTGATCCTGATGCCCATCTTGTCTCACTCTATCAAGTTTCTTGACAGTGATCTGAAGCCGTTGTCTCTCCCCTCTATAGCCAATAATACCTACTCTCCCAACAGCTAGCACATTGCCAACATGATCTATGAAATGGAGAGGAATCTGCTAAGCCCACCACTGATCATAATCTAGGGTAGTCCCTACATCTGTTAGTCCTATAAGCCACCCCCATCCAAATGAGGAAAGTGCTTTAAACTCAACCATTGCTGCATCATAATCCACTTGCAACCCCCACACTCAGACTTCTTGGGTGGTTCTACCGAAACGAACCTGGTAATCTTTGGAAAAATTTGTTTGACGCTCACCAAACTGGCGAAGCACTCGATTAGGTAAATAGCACTCAAGAAAAGAATGTACATGGACAATCAACCAATGGGTTTTTTTGCAAAATGGAAGTTGCTCTTGGTCGTCATGCCATGCATCACAATCTAACCATGATCTCCAAATGAAGCCAATCATATCACCAATCACACGAAACCAGTAAGAAAGCTTACCGAGCCAAGTGTAATGAAGAAAATCACCATATTAGTAAGAGTACGAATCCTCTAGATCCCGATCCAAGATACCATCAGGCCTAGTCACTAGGATATGCTCCTAGGCCCATACTTGTTCAAAGCAAGGTAACCCTAACAAAAATGGAACTACCTCCATGATAGGTGACCTTGTGCATGCATCTATATAAATGATCAAGGAGATACAGGCCCCATGCATACCTAGTTCCATGCTCAAACATCTGCTCAATACATATGCCCCAATTGACAGGAAACTGTCTGCTTCATTGATCTGGAATGACGAGCCCCAAGACCAAAGCACATAGAACCAATGAAATAGAATCAACATTGCCAATGAAAGGAGACATGTCTATATCTGCCTACCTAACCCAAAGACATTTGACCCCGAGAAATCATCGCATAGCCCACACACCCTGTTTAATAGAATAAGTCACAAGCTCTCCATGAATCAAAACATGAAAAATCCTCTATACATCCTCCAAGGTGATGGAGGCCTCGCCAGTCGGTAAGTGAAAAGATGATGTATCAAAGTGCCATCTTTCCACGAGGGTGGTTATCAACACTCTGTGACATCTAATGGTTAGTATGTAGCATATATGTCGTAACCCCAAAACATCTAGCTCATATCGCTCAAGCTCGTGGAAACCAGTGATCAAATCAAATAACTCACACAATCGTTGCTCCCTCGAGTAAAGTGATTTGAGAACCACCTGCAAAGATTCAACCCACATTGTTAAGAATTTTCTATGAAATCATGAAACAAACCTAAGATTGCAAATAAACTGGCTTAAACTTCCAAAAACAACAAAAGTGGTCACTTTTTTGTCAAAAGTGGTCACTTTTTTGTCAAAAGTGGTCACTTTTTTGTCAAAAGTGGTCACTTTTTTGTCAAAAGCGATTAAAACAGTCAAAAGTGGACCTGGTTTTTATCAAAAGTGGTCAAAATGGCAAAAGCGAACAATTATCTCAATAGTAAAAAAAATTCACAATGCCATTTCATACCAAGAAAGTCAAAAGAAAATATTTTAAACAAAGGCATAAACAAAAGTGAACATGTGAGTCAAAAGTGGAAAAATTAATCAAGTGTGAGAAAGGAAAACAAGTGGCACAAATAGAAACTACAAAAGTGACAGAAACGATGCAAAAGCATAAAAACACGAAACTACTGCTTTCACCTAAAAAAATTCATGCATTAATTACTCAAAAATAGAAAGACAAAAATAGGAAAGGAAAGGGTACATACCGATGCATTGATGCCAACATGCATGCCCAAACTCACAAACCTCATCTACGCGATGTAGGGCTCCTTGAATCCTTGCCATAGCTCCTCGACAATCAAAAAATCAAGGAATCCATAGGCAAGAAATTACTAAAGGCTCAAAACGCAAATGAGGTATATTAAACTCTAATTACCTATTTTAACCCCCCAAACACTAAGTTTTACCTAGAAAACCCTCCTAGGTTGAAATTAAGAGCTCCCGAAAACATTTGGACTATAACCAAGGGTCCTATAAGCTTAATTTTTTGTTCTCTATGCACTTGAATTGAAATAAAACATTATTGTGAGCCTGGCTTGAAAAATAATTTTTCTGGCCAACCTCTCGAGGGGGCAGCCCAATGTCCTACCATCTTTCTGTTGACCATCAGAGTATAGTGGGGTATATATTTTTTTTCAAATCTTAATCTTAACATCAAATTATTTGAAACAAAGCAACCGGTACTTTGTTTAAAAGAGGGGTAAAATGTAGACATGTAAAAATGACCTAACGCTTATCGCACACCCTAAATGAAATTTTCTCATCATCAACATCATTTTCACCTAATATCATTGCATTTCACATCAATTACATCAAAAACCCTAATTCCCTTTATTAATTGAATAATATTACATTATTTAATTAATTCACCTTTTTATCATTTTCGACTAATTGAATAAATTTTATTTATTTAATAAAGTCCTTATCTAATTTTATTCCTCTTGATTAATTAAATAACGTCAATTATTTAACTATGTCGCTAATTTACCCTATTCCCCTAAGTCAATTAAATTATTAATACTTAATAGTTTAATTAAATCACTTTCCCCTAAACTTGAATAATTAAATAAATTATTCAAACATCATTCAAAAAGGTCAAAACAAACAAATACAACTTTGTTTGTGAAAGTCAAAACGGCACATTCAAAATCAAAAGATTAATTAATTAATTCAATTATTTAATTACCCTCACCCACTTTTATGATTGAGCAAATTATGACCATTGATTGCTCACTTTGATTGGTTGACTAGTTCATCTATTTCCTTACTAATCTATCTATTTTTCAATCCCACTAAAGGCTCAACTTGATTTCCTCAATTCCAAAGATTAGGAAATCTATTTCCTTTGATTGATCAATTAACATGCTTAATTGATTCGATCACAGAAGCTAACTAAGAAATCTAATTCCTCTCAACATCTTTCAACCGTTGATCAAGATTTTCTACTACGCGATTTCGATCGTTCATCTCAAAACATAAAATCTATATAACAATCCTCTTCATCCTAAAAAATAATTAGAGAATTGACATTTTTTGCACAATGAAGTAATGCGAAATTGACAATCGATTTCTCACAAGCTTTTACACACATCTTCGATCAACAACACACCACATTTAAGCTTTTACAAGAGCATAATGGAGGCTTCACATCAATACAACACAATTCAACATCGCTACGTGTACACTTCGACATGAGATCGGTAACAGTATAGTTAATTGAATTCTTTGTTTGTTCTTCATTTGATAAACATTGCTTCATTGAATTCAATAATCTTGTATTGTTCATTTCATGAGTAATGGGTATGAATCTTAATCTTTGTTTGAATTAGATTAGTTTAATTCATTCATGTGTTTGATTTCCTTATGCATCTCGATTTCCCCCTTACACAGGTTCTAACTCAAAGAATTGGTTAATTACTTTGATAAAAGCATAGATTTATATAATTTGAGTGTAGAGATTTGATAAGTAGTTTTGGTTCCCAATATTTGGATGGAATATTGTAACGCAGTATTGTAAGAGCTGTATAATGTTGGGATTTAATGTTGTTATACATATTTTTTTTGGGATTGAATTCCATACCCTATATTAGGAGACCAGTGTAGGATATATTTCTAAGTTAGAAATTGTTGGAAGGACAAAAATTGTTATGAACAAATATAAATTTATTTGTATAATAGTACTAGCATCTTTGTCTTTCACTTTACATTTTATACAAATCATATATGAAAATGATAAAATATCTTTCATGTCATTGTCTTTGTATTTTGATTGATCCATGTTATTGTTTTAGGTATGGTTTAAAGAATTGATCAAATGCTTGAGCAAGAATAAAGATTTGAATTAAGGGTTCTTATATAGGTGTTTAATGTTTGGCTGATACAGGGTTAAATAGCTTCAATTGTATTTGGATAGATATTGATTCTATCAAGAGCTATATGTATAAGCTATGAGACACAAATAGTAATTTCTTAGGAGATTGTGACAAGCAGGAAAATTTTATGGTTCCATTTAAGTGGCCTTAATCTCATTTTCATTGTCTTTCCTTTGATGTTTGTTCTTATTTTATCTCCTACTCAATGAATTAGTTAAATGCTTATATAAGAAAAAGTTTCAAGTAGAGTTAAATAGTAGTGTTTGAGCCCATTTGTAAAAGACATTGTTCTATACATGATGGTAGCAATATCTGTTTATAATATTGAAAATAATAACAATATTAAAAGTAGATATTAACAATTTATATATTATAACATGCATGCATGTATACTAGAATATATGTTGTAAAAAGTGGTACAATATATAAATTATATAATATAATATACTAGGACATGTTTATAACATAAATATTATTTATATATGTTATGTATATTGACTTATATCATATGGTGCAAATAAATTATTGCAATATAGTTGTTTTTACTTCTCCCTACTTCTGCAACAATAATTTTGTAGAAGACCATAAGCATTTGTAGTGGTGCGAAAAGTGCATTGTCTTAGATATTATAATGGTATAGATAATTGAAGTTCTAAGATGCATTGTTATAATATCCATGTATTCTATTAAAAATAATAGTGAAATTATCCTATGCTACTTTTTGTATTGATGATCTTGTCATGATTGCAAATATGTAGAATAGGTGATGCTTCTTGTTTGGGAAGCCATACTGACAACATATATTAATAAATAGTGTCCTATTTCATAGAATAAAACTGAAAATAATATAAACAAGTGCAGTATACATATTGTTAGGAATTGGAAAGGATTAGTGTGGAACAAACCTAAGAATATTGATTGCCAAAGCAAAAGCATAAATTGTGAAACAAGTTGTTATCGCGGAATCTAGCAGCGCTCGTTCCACAGATAACCCCCCTATGAAACTTGTCCGTTTCCTAGGATTCGTGAAGTTCAAGCACACATAACGAAGTGATTTTCAAGCCACCTCGAAATGCGTTCCCAAGCCTCGAATAGTCAATTCGAGCATTCCCCCATGTTCGCCTTGCAAAGACCTTCGAAACGAGATCTTTCGCGAAGTTTCACTGTTCGTACTTAGTGAATTACAGAAAATGCAGTGGCACTGAAAAAGTGCGCTCCTGCCCTGAAGCCAAAATTGGCTAAGTCTGGAAAATGAAAGGGCGCTTAAATTTAGCGCCCCTGCATGCAGTGAAATTTCCAAAAAGTGCAATAGCGCTAAATTTTAGCGCCATTACACTTTTCTTCGCCACTTAACTCTTTTTCATGGCTATGGCACGTTTCCTCATGTTTTCGCGTTTTTCGTCAATTGTGCCACTTTTCGTGCCTAAATTTATTGCTCGACTTGAGTTAGGTTTTTGATTTTCCTTTTCACTTAAGGGTCTTTTAATTCGCCATTTTTCGTTATTATGAGCTTTGTTCTTTTCTTCCTCTTGCTGGGCGAATTGCATCTCAACTGCAAAACGCATTTTTTGAAGATTTTCGCCATTCTTTCTTCAGCAAGCTTCACGTTTCATACGGGTAAGTCGTTTTTGTTTTGTCTTCTTCCATTTTTATATGTTCTAGTTTGAGTATATGCGTTTTTGTATATGCGTTTTTCTACACTTTCTTTTCCACGTTTTTTACATCCTAACCCCACGCGTTTTTGTTTCTGCTTTCTTCACATTTCGCGTCTTCTCTTTTCCATTCGTGTTTTTCTTCTCCTCACACAATGGAACCCTCACTTATTGTTTCAAAATGCGCATTTCTTTCCTTCATTCGCGCCTTTCATCTTATCTTTGCACAATGCAAATTCTTGTGTTCCATTTTCATTCCATTCTCCGCCTTGCTTTCCCTTCTAATGTTTTGGTTATTCACTCCGCTCTCTCCATTTGTTTTGATGTGAACTTTGGGATTCCAAAGAGGTTTTCTGTTTGATGGTTTCTTTAGTAATTCAATGCGTTGATAATGATAATGAGTTGCATCCAAAGACAAACCAAATTGTCTTCAAAACTTTCATGATCCAAGCAATTGCATTTGCCAAGCACGAGCGCCATCGCCATTTATCCCTACATCCGCATTTAAAAATTGTCAAAAAATGCAGAAGCGCTGAATTTTAGCGCTATGACATTTTGAAAAAGTAAAAATTTTCCTAACACTGCAAGATGTAAGGGCGCTAAAATTTAGCGCCCTTGCATCAAAAGTCATTTTTCTGAGATGTAAGGGCGCTGAATTTTGGCGCCCTTACACTTTTTCCAAGCTTTCTCCAACCCTTCCCAGATAAGCTTCATTTTCGACCAGTACACCCCTGAGCCTCATTTTTTTGCCTTTGTGCATCGTTTTGCGTGCCTCGTCATCTGCTTCTTGATTTCCCATCCTCGTGCTCATTTCGCGCTTTCCCATGTTTCCTAACAATTGGTGTTTGTTCTGGCTAAACGGATTGCAGTCTATTTTCAAAGATCGTCAAATCAAGAGTGATCAGAGTTCCAGTTCCTTTTGATGACTGCTACTAAGCCTCCTTCTTCTTCAAAAGCAAAAGGCAAGATGAAGTACAAATATCAAGGTGTCTATCCGCCGACTATGGTGCTTTCCAAAGTCGAAGAGATAAAAGATACAGAGGTTGGTCATCAAGACTTGGTTGACTTCTCAAAGCTAACCGAGACGAAGCCTCTTCCTGATTCAATGAGAGCGATCGTACACAACAACCTCCATTTGGTGGCGATGTTCCCTACAGCTGCGCACAATACCGAGTTTGTTCTCCAAGTTGCGTCTCATTACATCAGAGAAAGCAGAAGCGTGATCGACTCTTCCGGGCACGAGATTCTGAGACTCAACCCCGACTTCTTTGATATTGTCTTCAAGGTCCCTCATATGGAGAAATACATTGACATCTCTATATCAAAAGCACAGGAGATCTTTGATGCTGATCCCAATAAAGCTAAACAGTTGATAAACACTCAATGGTTAAAGAAGCTTAGATCATCTGTTTCTAGATGGCCGAAAGGACTCCTGAGAAGTGACTTCAAAGATGACATCAACGATATGATCACGTTTCTAAGCAAGGTGAAAGGCTTTCCGGAATCATCCACTTTTCACGATTGGATGTATGAATACATTAGGATCATAAGAAGGCAGAAGGTGCATATTGACTGGGGCAAACAAATTAGCGATGAGATACACGAGTAGTTGATCAATGCTCCTTCTACATTGAAGTTCTACATGACTTCTTACCTGGTGTACGCGACAGCTGTGATGAGACAATTCCCAGGTCTATCTACAAAAGGGTCACCAACACAGGTACCGTTTTGAAGACATCTGGGCAGATTGTAGAGATGAAGAAGCCATTCGTAAAATGGACTATTGCAGGTTGAATGTTCAACAAATCAGAGATCTTGGTATTGCTGACCTACCAAAGGATTTTGAAGATCCAGGTGATATCATGAATGCTGTCTATGATGAGCAAGGCATTGCTAAAAGGCCGTTGCCTGCAATACAATGGTCTAGGAAAGAGGTTACCAGCATGAGAGAAAGGCTGAGACCAATCCTAGCCAACACAGAAGAATGGTTACATAAACATGGTTATGCAATGAAAAGTTTCAGAACAGACTCAGAAGGAGAGGAATCCGAAGCAGAAGCTCGCCAACAGCAAGAACTCCGCGACAAGAACAAATCGTGGCCGCCCACTTCTTCACGAAGAGGTCCTAGGATCAAGTTCCTGTTGGTAAGAAAGATACCCGGGCTGTCCAAGAGACAGAAATCACGAAATCTAATCCATCTCGCTCTAAGGGTAAAAAGCCTATTCTGGAGGAGATAGATTCCGATGAAGAAGAAACTTCAAGCGACCAATCCGCTGAAGATGAAGATTCAGCAGAAGCAGACTCCGATGCCGAAGAGGTTTCTGAAAGTGGGAAAGAGTCTGATGAAGATTCTGAAGAAGGATCTGAAGGTGACTTTGAAGGCGAACCAGAATCGGAGAGACAAGAGGGTGATCAACAGGAACCCGGGCATGATCAAGAAATAATTACTTCTCCTCCTGAGAATGTAATTGAGGAAATTCCCAGAACATCATCGCCCGTGACTTCAAATGTTCCTCATACCCCTCCAGATTCAAGAACTCCTCCACCTCCTGTTCCCTCGTCACCTATTCCTACCACATGCATTCCTGCAGTCGAGATATCCCCTATCCCTGCAGCATCAACCCAGATTGATACTCCTTCAGTGACAAGCATCCATACGGTTGATATACTATCAAGCCCTCCATTGTCCATTCCTAGCTTGTCTTCGCCAACATATGATATCACTTCTGAAAACGAATTCAATCATTTCATGAATGAGTCAATGCGTGATTAGCTCAATGTGTCAACTACAGGAGCAATGATGACAAACACTTCTCCAATTGTCACGATACCTATGGTGAGTTCAGATGTGACAATAACTTCAGAAGTAGCAATGGCGACTGAATTGACAGTAAATCCAGAAGTTCACACTTCCTTTCTTCCTCCTTGGCTAATATCTCAAGTGTCGAAGCGTAAAAAGCAAATGATTTCTCCGGAGGAGCTCGACCTCGAAGAGATAGTTCTTCCAAAAGCCAAAGGGAAGAAAAAGGCAAAGGTATACTCAAGGCTGAACGTTGATAAGTCTGGCCACAAGTATGCTGAAATTGGCATACCACCAAATGAAGAAGGTGATGTCAATATGGAGGACTACACAGTAACAAAGGTCCAGCTTGGCAAGGTTACCAACGAAAGTGAAAAAGCCGATGCGCAAGTCACTTTGGATATCTTGGTAGGAAGGCTGGATAAAGTAGAGCAAGCTCGTAACATGTACAAGCAGAGGGCAGAGCATTATGCCACTGTTGTAAAGAGACTTGCGGTTCTCCAAGTAATGCACAACCGCTGACAGTGGTAAATATTGAAGACCCAGTCGTCAAGAAAGCTGAGAAATTCGCCTCCAAAGGCGGTGTTATATGATTTTGTTGAAAAGATCATTGAACACGGATCTCAGATAATTTTGGCTGTGGATGAGAAAACTACCATGTTGGCCAAGCTCACCACAGAGCTTGATAAAGAAAAGAGTGTACTTTCCCAGGAGCACAGAGACATGGAAAAATGCCTGTTGTCATGGTCGGAAATGAAACAGGTAAAGCTCAGCAAATTGGTGGAGGTCGGGGTAATTCCGACAAAGAAAAATTCGTTGAGGTAAGAGAATCACTGAAACACAGAATTCAAGTGGTTCAATCTCTCACAGAAGATCTTCACCAAGTACAGGAAGATGTCGAGGGCATCAACCATTCAAAATCGTATCTTCCTGCCGGGCCACGAAATATCCCGGATCTTCAAGGAAGCCATCATGAATTTGATTGACAGTTCAGACTTTCGAAGCTTCACTGAACATCATTTGTGATACAAGGCTCACGTTGGACAACCTGAAGACGCATCTTGACAGTGCAAGAAGGTTCACTCATCTGCCATGAGATCGATCACGAGAATTCACACCATTGTGGATTACACCGTTGGTCAGATGAGAAGTTCGTGTAGGAGACTAGGAGGAAATTTGAAGACTTCCGTGCCCAATGCAAAGAAACGTGAAGCAACCCCCTATTCTCCAGTGTTAGACATTTCCGGTGCATCCCATTATGCATCTTGTAAATATTTCTCGACATTTTCGAATGTCTTTTTGTAAATTGTAATTACACCAAGTCCAAAGATGTAATATTTTGAAAACAAATTACACTTTGACTTTGGTCAAAGTTAGGTGAGATCTCCTAAAATCGCTCACCTAACTTTCCTGATTTCTCAATCTCTTTCCTTCTTTTGCTCATCCCTCTTTCTATATAATGTGAGGGATTTTCATTATAATTTTATCCTTTAGTGTTTTGCAACGAAGTGCTGCCCTTTTTGAAGCAAATTTGTGAAACTTTGCGTTCATGCTTTGTGAATGAGATTCGATTAATAAAGAAAAGGATTGCAAGCCAAACTTTGCATTGGATTCGATACTTTTGTGAGTTGATCTTATTTGGTAGTGGTTAGTTTGAAGAATCTGAAGGACTCTAAGTAGTTTATGTAAACTTTATGTTACATTTATTATTTAGATTGCATTTGTATTTCTGTTTATCATTGGTTGAATGATCTACAAGACTTTGTGCTTGTAATCATTCATGCTCTTGCATGTTCTGGTTGAATGATCTACAAGACTTTGCGCTTGTAATTATTCATACTCTTGGATACTTTTGTCGAAGGATCTACAAGACTTTGTGCTTGTAATCGTTCTATTGGATACTTTTGTTGGATGATCTACAAGACTTTGTGCTTGTAATCGTTCATGCTGTTCGAAGAATTGCTGCGTCTAAGAAGACTTTGTGCTTCTAACGCGACAAACGGTACATCTACACAAATCCAACATTGAAAAAGCTACGGAATGACTTTGTGCCTTCGTGAGCTTTCCCTTTTCACTTTATTTGTTTGTTATTAATCACTTCTGGTATCTCTACGCTTTGCTTTGACGAGATAGAGATATTGGTATTACTGCTAGTTGTTAGTTTTAGGTTATCAAGAATTATGAACTTTCAACGGTGAAGCATTGTAAACATCTTCTCTGAAAAAAGAGAGAAGGATGAATGTAACACACCCCCCCCACTTCGTAAGTTTCGTGTACATTTTGTAATTATTTGTTTGATTTACTATCGCTTCTGTTAGCAGTAAGAAGGGCGCCTCCCCTTTCCGAGAGGAGAGATTTACATCTCACATAGTTGTGGCTGAAGTCCAAGTTGTGTAATCTATCGAAAAGCTGATTACATAATTTTCACCCAACACAAGTTAAAGTAAATTATTATTTGGCTTGAGTTAGAGTTGTTTGCAGGGTAAGGCCATCGTGACAGATAACAACATGACATGAGAAGAATGTGGTTCAATTCAACATCTTGTAGCAGAACTAGAGAATAGAAAATACTATGCTTCGACTCTTGCTTGGCCAAAACTAAAAGTTTGGAATGTTATAGATGTCAAAAGAGGCAATGGAAAGGACCCATCATTGGTTGTTGATTTTGTTGATGATGTTTTTGATCTTGTTTTATTGAATAATCCCAAAATTTTGAGAGAAAGAGAACATGCACGAATGCTGACCAAAGTGCAAGACGAAGAAGTAGACAGTCTCAGAGTACGGGTATGGAGATCAATGCTACTTATTACATGGTTCCAATGGTTCATCCTTGCCTTGAATTAGTTGCTATTTGCACTAATTGATACGATCTGAACACTAGAAGTATTAGAGGGAGATAATTGAAAATAATCATTGATGTAGATACAATAAGAAGCATGTTGCAAATAGAATATCTGAGGGGAGTGGATTTCTGCACTTACATAAATTTGCAAACAGTTTAGAAAAGTAATAATAATCTGCTCTCATTCCTTAGTTTAGAACTTGACCTGGACCTAACAGAAACAAAGATGACAAATATTCCAATTGCAACTTCAAGTCTGAGATGCGAAGTGCAAAGATATTGTGTCAATGGTAGTGTTTATTTTTGGGGTTGAAAATGATATGGATGCACATGACTTCTAGCTAGGTGTAATTCTACTATTAAAGACATTTTTGAAAGGGAAAAGACATATTTTGGACTTTACAAATGCAATTGTAAATCGTATACATAGTCAGTTAATAAATTTTAATGAAGAGTACACTTTTAGGTTCCAGTCTTTTCTATGCACCTGTTTCTCTATCAAAATCCACAGTTTTTCCACTCGTATATGAATTTCAATATGCAAGAGCAAGAGGACAATGTTCAAAGAACTATCTCAGTTTCAACATGGACTCATTTGCTTTCTATCAATAGTGATAATTATGAGTTTCTTGAAAAATTCATGACTCCTGCGTTGACTGATCTTAATGGGGATGTAGTTGTTGTCAGAGTGATAAGCAAAGACACTGCATCAAGCTTTTCCCGTTCCCCTGTGACTAGTTTTTTGGGACCCACTATACAATTATCGGGGTTCATGGGTTTAAAGAGGATTCATTTAGACTCCCTAAATTTTTAACCGATCGTGTTTTGGTGATAGAGATGGCTCACCAACTTGATGTAGTCAAAAGGGAATATAGATGAGACAAGAGAAAGAAGTCCATGAATTATTGAAACAAAGACATTACAATGTATAAGAAAGAAGTCCATGAATTATTGAAACAAAAACTTGGCAACTTGGGTCTTGACTTGGTAAATGATAAATGGCCTTATGACCCTGATAATTGTTTGCGTGCACATAACTTGTTAAGCACATTTGTTCATGAGCAACAACCATTGTTTGATGGTCAACGGTCGCCGACTATTGATTCGCCTGACATGCATGTTGAAGTTGATAAAATATTAGGTCTGCATATAGAACAAAGGCTGGGAGAAAAGCGAAAATGATTGGAAAGCATCAGGGAATGGTTGCAGGCATTTCTATTGAGAGACAAATGAAGGATTTGTCAATTCTAGAGCAAATGCAGGTGTCATTGGAATGCAGGAGAAAAAGAAGAAAATTAAAGTTGCAACAAGAAACAGATGGTGAAGATGAGAATGAGCAGAAAATGTCTACTTCTATTTTTGCTAGATCGACGACATCTGCCTTGGAAAGGGAGGTTGATGCACAAGTTTCTAATTCGTTTGTAGTGTGTGAAGGTAATGTTTCTAGTTCACTATGTTCTCCCATGGCTATAGTTCCTATTTCTACTTCTTCTCAGCGGTTATCCTTTCCGAGTTTCTCGCCTTGCCTTGGCAACATTCCTGGATTTTTTCGTCAGTCATGATAACTCTTGTGTCAGTGGTTTATGATAGAGGCTATAGTTTAGTTTAATAACAATTAACCATTCCATATGGTTTACTAGAGTGTATGCCCTTTGCCGATGGAATAATTGAATCACCTATAGAGTTTGACCAACAGATTGAGCAAGTGAGAAATTTTCGAGAAGCACAACTATAAAAAAGAAGAGGAAAGGAAAGTAAAGCATTTGCAATAGCACAAATGCCAAGCTTCTACGATTCTCTACAAAAGTCTATGATAATTACACATATGACACTTGTTGTGATCAAGCCAGAGGAAAATATGAAACTCAAGGATTATACCATTTAGGCTGAGTTGTGGACTTAACTAGGGCTAGGCCTCAGGATAAGGTGACACTGATGGAAGAAATCCAAAGATCTGTTAGCAGTGACTATTTGAAGATAATTAGGAGAATATAGCAAATAAAGATGACGAGTTGTCAAAAAATATAAGTGAATTGGTTAATGTCAAGGAATTGTATGAAGGCTTGAAAAGACAACACGATCTGACAAGGAATGTGTCGGCAGAAAGAGTAGACGAGATCAATGAGCTGCATAAAAAATTGTTCGATGTGATCAATTCGAATGAACAGTTACAAAATAGGGTTCAAATCAAAGAAGATGAGATTAGGGCTATGCTAATAAAACTCCATTATTCATTTTGTGAAAATTTAGGGAATGGTTATTCACCTTGCACCTATCCTAAAGTTTATTGTAGATGCTCAATCTGTAAGTTGTCAGGCGTTGCATATGCTAGAATGCGGTGTTGTGTTTTCTACACCAAAGGAAAGCGATTTGCAATTTCTAATAGAAAAGCTTTATAGTCTTTCAGATGAGTGTCTTGAAAGTGCAGGTGTTAAAGACAGGATAAGAGCAGCAGTGTAGGTAAACGAATTTATAGGGTATAATGAAACTGTTTCAAAGTGTAAGAATTGTTTGAATAGTCTAGGATAAGTCGTGACCTAGGTGAAGAAAGAGATTGAAAAATTGGTACACTCAGGGCTTCCATCACCTTTCAATAACAAAGAAAACATTTTGTCAATGGAAAATATTATAGACCTGTTCAAACAAAAGCAATGCTAGGCACAATGTTTGGAGAATCTTCGCCTGATCCCATGTGTACAAGAAGTGGAAAAGTTTTTGCTATCGCTTGGAGAATTAGAATTTCAGATGAAATCCATGATTTAGAATGTTCATGATTTATATTATAGAGAAATTATTGATTTGGATTGTATATTGCAAAAACTAAAAAATAGACATGAAGTATGCGAAAGGGGGTGGGGAGATTTGGAAACTGCTTTTGATAAACTATAAACTTGTTTTGTAGAGATTATAATATCTGTTATTATTCAAATAGTGTTGTTTGTTTGAAGACAATAGAAGAAACAGATGCACTTGAACAATGACTAGATCTTATTTTGTCTTAAAAGTGGAGATAATGATCATGCAATCAAGAATTCGAATCTCTCTATATATAAATAATTATAGTTTTTTTTTGTTCATGTCGAGAAATTCAAGTTATAAATTCGTGCTGTGGACACTAGATTGTGTCTTTTTAACATTTATTGATTTCTATTGAAGAGAGGTTAGCTTGTAGCATTCATAAGTTCAAGAATAAAGCCTCGGATAAGTCTATGATATTAAAACTATCTATTTTAATTTGTACTATTTTTTACTAATTTGATGCCAAGTTTTTCTTTTTTTTGAGTTGTGTCAATGGGAAAAGCTATGGCGATTGTCTTTGAACACTTTTATCATTTAATAGCTATTATTAATTGTCTAATTTGTGAGTTCGTTTACTTGTGTAAATGGAAAGAAGTTATCACTATATTTTTGGAAGATTCTTATTATTTAACAATTATTATTAATTGTTTAACCTATGTACTTTGTAACATATTGGGAATAATATTCAATGCATGTGCTCGTAATAATATGTTTTGAATTAAGTATTTTGGAACGAAACAAATTACTACAAGTCCTTAATGCTCGTGCATTATAGGGAATTCTCATAAGTTTTGATTCACTTTTTTTTAGTCAGTTCTGGTACAGAATCCACTACCCTCTCTTTTGCAATCAATATCGGGAACAAGAAAATAGGACAACTGCCATGCATGATCTTCAAAATCTTTGTGAAGTGGCTACGTTAGAAAACTTGTCATACTTTCCATTTATTGTCTCTAATTTTGAATGGTGTGCACAATTATTGGATTGGGATAGTTTAGCACAAACATTCATGTAAAAATAATAGAAACTATTACAGGCACTGTCCCGATTCCAAAAGCAAGAAGCAAAGAACAATTTCAGCCAAATTTAATAAATGGAGGCTTGATGATCTGGTGCTGCCAGCCGAGATCAAAGAAGACTGATATCTCAAGCAATGGGCAGACAAACATAACTTGTTTTTGGATTTCAAAAAAGTAATTCATATGCATCGGCTCATTCTATGTCCAAGCCCAACATACTAAATATTGTGACTGTTCCAAAGGGCCGATGGATAGATTCCATGATTGTACAAGACTTTGCGGATGCAATTTTTGATCCCAAACTATCAAAGAACACAAAGATTTTAAGGGATGGCACTTTTCACCGGATACTTAACAAAGTACGCAACAATGATACTAAGTCCTTTAGCTTTAGGTTATGGAACTCAAAAATGGTGCAGTATTTGGTGCCACTGGTCCATCCCTATCCAGAGCTTGTTTGTGCATGTGCAGAGAATTACGACTTCAAAAATCGTGTTGTTCAAGGGAAAAAGTTGAAAGTAGAAATTACTGCCCAGGTGGTGCAGAATATGCTTTGTCTTCCAACTGATCCAAGTACAGAGTTGTGTACAATAGAAACTTTGCAAGACACATGGGATATCTACAAGGACAAATCCAATTTCCTTGAGTCTATTATTGCAGATGATTTCTTACTAGTACCGCAATTACCGATTCCTTTGAAAAGTTTGAAGTATGAAGACATGAAGGATGCATGTTCTATGTTTTCTTTCTTCTTTGTGTAAGAGTCTGATGCAGATGTCCATGATTTCCAACTAGTAGCTATCTTGTAGCTGAGAATGACGCCAAGATAAAACCAATGTAGAATGGATTTTACACATACAATATCTGACAGTATGCATGCTCAGCTGATGAACTTTAGAATGACCACTACATTCAGGTGCTCTTCTTTTCTTCTGCACCTCATGCTATACTAGAATCCCGAATTCTTCTCCCAGTATTTTAACATTAATATGATGGACATGTCTGTATGCCTACACATGCCAATTTTGGTATTTTCCTGGAGCCATATTTTATCAGTCACACAGGACTATTATGAATTTTCAGACTACTTTCTTTTCCCAGCACTGATAGGTCTTGGAAAGGAGGATGTTAGATTCAGATTAATATATACACATTGTCACTGGATGGAAAACTACAAGAGCAAGTGCAACTGGTTCTTCGGAGCCAATTTTACTTTCATTTGCTTCCATGGATTCAAAGATGATCCATTTCAACTTCTGCAAATGTTGACAGATCAGATTCTAGCTCTAGAAATGGCTCGTCAATTAGATGCAGTGGACTCGATATTTGGTTCTGGAAAGAAGAAGAAAAAAATATATGATATAGGCTTCTCAAGAGGGGGAGTCACAATACTTAAAAGATCATGTCAGCAACTACTGATGTTCAAGTTGGCACAGTTAGGACTGGACATGATAAATGATCAATGGTGTTATGATCCAAGTGGTGAAATGGCTGCTCTCAAGACTATTTCTTCAATGCTAAATGAGCCTCGACCCTTTCTCGAGGAACAAAAAATCATCGTTGGTTGACAATGTCATTGTTTATATTGACTTGTCAATGCGCAAGAACAATCGTCCGTGGGTGTGGATGTCTTTCTACAAGCTGGTTTGAGCTTTTGATCCTTCGAAGAAAATAGGCAAAAGTCTATGGATGCAGCTCATTGAACAGGATTGGAGCAACGTGAAAATAGAAGCCTTTTGGAAATATAGACAAGAGATTTGTAAAATAAGAGTAAATCTTGATGACGTGGAGACTGATGAAGAATGAGAAAGACTGGGATGAACACCACATTGAAGAGACACTTGTAGACGAAGAAGGAGGAGAAGAAGATGTAGCAATAGAAGAACAAGAAATTGTTCAGTGCAGAGAAGAAGATACAAATTCCCAAATGATAAGAGTCTAACAACTAGGTATTAGTGTGCTGTTCACCCTGTGAGCAAGAGAATAAGAAAATAAAAGTGATGGATAAAGGGTTAGAATATGAAGGAGAAAAAAAAAAAGGTAGCAGAGAAAAGTAGACCACAACTACTTTCCAGCGTCACAGAATAGAAAGCAAGCTCTGCTCATGCTATTGCATCTGAACACTCTTCTTTGGTCACTTGTTCGATGCCTATAATTGCAAAATCTTCTAATGTTGCTATATTTTCAACACTTCCACCTATGACAGTGCCATCTTTAATGGCGGTTCCGTAATTGTCAGGTATTGCCATGCCTTCCTTGCCTGCTTTTTCGCCATCCACCTTACCAATCCATTCATCCATGCTCATGAGAGTAGTTTCGACTGGTACAAAGCAAAAAGCAACCATTCCTTTTGGGTTGTCACCAGGATCTCCCTTTGTCGGAGAAATAATTTAATCGCCAGAACAGTTTTATCGACAGATCCAAGCAACTAGAAAAGTTCGCGAGGTCTATTCAGAAAAGTGTAGAGGAAAAGCAGGAAAGACCATGGAGGTACCTCATATGGGATCCTTTTTCAACCCCAGCCAATAATCTTTAATGATTGTGCATATGAATCCTAGAGTGATTAAGCTGAAACAACAGATGCAATCAGAAGATTATAATGTTCATGCAGTAGGCCTGAATCTTAGTGAAGCAAGACCCTAGGACAAGGTTGAGCTAATGGAAGAAACACAAAAATATTACGATGGACTATCTAAAAATCCATCAACCCCTTAAGAAGAAGGAAGAAGAGCTTGACTTTGTGAAAAAATAATAGAGCGATTAACTATAGAGGGAAAAGCGAGTTGGGAAAGCTGAAGAGTGAAGGCCAGAGGTAGAGGAATTCACACAGTAAAAATAAAACTTAAAATATATATTTTTTTCAACACAGAGCTGCTGCTCGTTAATTTTCTGTATGCTCACATTCACCTTCTATTGTAAAAAATAAATTACATATACATGTATAGGAAAAAGTCACGTGAATATTTTTCACGGAAGAGAGGGCCCGATATAAAATTTATTACAAATTACCTAACAAACTTTTCTTGGTCAAAGCGCATTTAATAAAATGTCCTTTACATAATATTAAAAACTTAGATATTAAATTTTCCGTATCCCGAAATATCTACTAGTGGAGGCGGCTTGGAGAAGGTTCCCCACGGTATCACAATGGGTAAAACCCATATTGCGATATCGCGGGCAGCGGTTAGATGACAGCGCGGTAAATGGCGGTAAACAGTTGGCGGTTAAAATAAAACAAAATTCTACGGTAGTCTCCCGCGGTATCGCAATGGTTAATTTCTTTATTGCGATATTGCAGGCAGCGGCTGGAGGTGACGGCGGCAGTTAGGGTTTACATTCCAACACTCCCCCTTAAACATAACTGCACTGTCCACCATGCCCAATCTGTTTCTTTGAAAAATGAAATTATCTCTTCCCAGTGCCTTTGTAAAAATATCTACACTTTGCTCTTCTGATCTGCAAAACTCTAAAAATATGTCACCATTGTTAATTAATTTTCTGATGAAATGATACCTGGTATCAATATGCTTGCTTCTCTTATGAAAGACTGGATTTTTTGAGAGAGCTATTGCTGAATTGTTATCACAGTAAATTTTTGTTGCCTCTATTTGTTCATTTTGCAATTCTTTCAAAATTCTTCTCATCCAAATTGCCTGGCATGCTGCACTTGTGGCTGCCACATATTCTGCTTCAGCTGGTGAAAGATAGACTATTGGCTGCTTCTTTGAAGACCATGAGACAACTCCAGTCCCAAAATTAAATACATAACCAGACGTGCTTTTTCTGTCATCAATGCTGCCAACACAGTCACTGTCTGTGTATCCTATGAGTTTGAACTCATTTGAACTTGAATACTTAATGCCAAAATTCCTTGTTCCACTTACATACCTTAAAATTCTCTTCCCAGCTTTCCAATGGGTGTCTTTTGGTGTTTCCATAAACCTGAAAATCAAACTTACTCTATACATAATGTCTGGCCTTGTGGCTGTGAGATACATGAGACTTCCAACAAGCCTCTTAAACAAAGTTGGATCAACATTAGACCCTCTATCATCCTTGCTTAGTTTCAGACCTGTCACTGTAGGTGTTGGTGCAGGTTTGCACTTCATCATATTAAACCTTTTCAAAATGTCATTTGCATATTTTGACTGTGAAATAAAAATACCATTTTCATTTTGATTCACTTCAATGCCAAAAAATACTTCATCAGACCTAAGTCTGTCATTTCAAATTCTTTCTTCATGTCTGCCTTGAACAGATCAATTGACAAATTTCCAGTGAAGATTAAATCATCAACATATAAGCATACTATTAGTATTTCACCTTCTTCATTCATTTTTGTATATAGTGTGGGCTCACTGCTACATCTACTAAATCCATTCAGCAAAAGATAACTGTCTATTCTGCTGTACCAAGCTCTTGGGGCTTGTTTCAATCCATACAATGCCTTTTTCAATTTGTAAACTTTATCTTCTTGGCCCAGAATTTCAGACCCAGGTGGCTGATCCACATAAACTTCTTCTTCTAAATAACCGTTTAAAAAAGCTGACTTTACATCCATTTGAGATACAGACCACTTATTCTGAGCTGCTAAAGCTAAAATCATCCTTATAGTATCCAATCGTGCTATAGGTGCAAATGTCTCATTGTAATCAATTCCAGGCTGTTGTGAATAGCCCTTTACAACCAATCTTGCTTTAAGCTTCTGAACTTCATCTTTTTCATTCAATTTGGTTTTATAAACCCATTTCACTCCAATGACATCTTTGTCTTTTGGAAGACTGACTAGTTCCCATGTCTGATTCTTTTCAATTGCTTCAATCTCTTCATCCATAGCACTTACCCATTTATCATCTTTGACTGCATCTTCAAAATGAATTGGATCTTCTATTTGAGAATAAAATGCAGAAAGAGAAATCTGATTTGAATTATTCTCACCTTCATTTTGCTCATATATATCTCTTATGCTTCTGATTTTCTGTCTTCTCAGACTTGCCAATGTAGGATTTGACATATCACTTGAACTTGTGGAAAGTGGACCCGATGGTCCTGCTGTAGATGGTGTTTGTTGTCCTCTTGTTGGACTACTTCCTTGAATGATTGAGGCTATTCTTACAGTCGATGTTGGTGTCACTTGTGGACTACTTTGCTGAGCTTGAATGAGAGTGGTAGGAGTCACAATAGCTAGAACATTTGTTGATGTTGAACCTTCATTCTCCTCTTGAGGTATACTAGCTGAAATATTGACTGTCTTCTCTATGCTTCCATCCCATGCTTCATCTTCTACAAATTGTACATCTCTGCTGATTATAACTTTCTTTGTTGTTGGATTATATAGCTTATAAGCTTTGGATTCTTCACTGTATCCAACAAATATACATTTTTCTCCTTTGTTATCTATCTTTCTTCTCAATTCATCAAGCACATGTGCATATGCTACACATCCAAATACTCTCATGTGAGTAACGCTATGTTTTCTTCCTGTCCATGCTTCTTCAGGTACCATATTCATAACACTTTTCGTTGGACACCTATTCATTATATAGGCTGCACAAGATATTGCTTCTGCCCAATATTCATTTGACAAATGTTTGGCTTTCAACATGCTTCTAGCCATTTCCATGATTGTTCTATTTTTCCTTTCAGCTACTCCATTTTGCTGAGGTGTGTATCTAGTTGTGAACTGCTTGTGAATTCCATGATCTTTGCAAAAATTAAAAAATTCTCTTAAAATATATTCACCACCTCTATCTGTTCTCAACACTTTGATATAATAACCACTTTGTTTTTCAACCAAATTCTTGAACTGACAAAACAGATCAAACACTTCATTTTTCTGCTTTAGAAAATAAACCCATGTTTTTCTTGAATAATCATCAATGAATGTCAAAAATAAAAACTACCACCTATTGAAGGTGTTTGCATAGGTCCACACAAATTTGAATGTATAATTTCCAAAGGGGCTTTTGCTCTAGTTGACTTTCCTGCTGGAAATGATTCTCTATGTTGTTTTCCTAAAATGCACCCTTCACATACCCTTTTTGGTTTTTCTATTAAAGGTAGTCCCTTGACCATGCCTTTCCTATGAAGTAAATTTAAACCTCCAAAGTTGAGATGAAACCGGGTGCCAAACCATCGGTTGCAGCTTGAAAGATTGTCTGCATGTAGTTTCTTCTCTACCCACTTGTGAATTCATTAAGTGTTGTGCTTGAGCATAATTTATATTCAAATCTGGCCTTATCTTTAAGGGAAACATTCTTTTGTCATTCGACTTTTGCAATAAGTTGGTTGCTTGGGTATTTGTCTAAAATTGTGCCAGACCATTCTTGAAGGTTACTCTATACCCTTTTTGAATCAGTTGCCCTACACTCATTAAGTTATGTTTCAGACCAGGCACAAAATACACATCTGAAATATACTTTTTCTCCCCCTGTTTAGTTAGAATATTGACATCTCCTTTTCCTTGACTGACACTTTGTTGTCATTACCCAATGTAACATCAGACTTTACATTCTCATTTAAACTTGAAAACATTTCTAGATTCCCTGTCATATGATTGCTACAGCCTGAATCTAAAAACCATACATCTTTTTCATTTGCTTGAGCAACATTACAAGCTAAAAATATTGTGCTCTTATCTGAATTCTGATTTTGACCTTCTCTTGAAAAATTTGCATTTTGTCTATTATTATCATACTGCTTCTTTCTACACTCATTCATATAATGCCCATATTTTTTACAGTAGTGACATTGGACTTGAGATTTATCATACCTTTGATTTTGTGACTGATTCTGATGGGTTTTGGCTTGAGCCTTGATTTCTACCTCTTCCACTTGAACTTGATAGACTGTATCTTTCACCTCTGTAAGAGTTTCTTCCTCTTCCTCTTGATCTACCTCTGCCTCTTCCTTGACTGACTGAAGCTGAGTTTTGAAAGCATGATCCAGTGATGTATCTGCTGACCTTTTCAGCCTGTGTTCATGAGAAATTAGAGATGCATACAACTCATCAACTGAGAACTGTGAGAGATTCTTTGTCTCCTCTATAGCAACTACAACCGGTAGAAATTTTGTGGGCAAACTCCTTAAAATCTTTTCAACAACTCTGGTATCTTCCAGATTCTCTCCATGAGACCTAATTTGATTAACCACCCCAATGACTTGGGTGTAGAATGAATCTACAGATTCATTGTCCTTCATACATATTGTTTCAAAATCTCTTCTCAGCATTTGTAGCTTTGCTGTTTTAACTTTTTCCATGCCTTGATAGGCTGTTTGAAGTATGTCCCATGCTTGTTTGGACTTTGTTGCTGCTAAAATCCTTAGAAATATGCTCTCATGTACAACTTGAAACAGATAAAATAAAGCCTTTAAGTCTTTCTTCCTTGTGTCTTTTAATAAGTCTTTCTCTGCTTGTGTTAAAGCATTGTATGCTACTGCATCTGCTGGCTCTGGAAATCCATTCTCAACTAAATCCCATATATCTTGTGACCTAAATAATGCTTTCATGGTAATTGACCAGTACTCACAATTCTTCCCATTAAACTGTGGAATTTGTGGGTTTGTCAAGCTTGTGCTTGTTGCCATTTTTGAAATTTACCCAAATAATCTGCTTTGATAAAATTGACTTTGATAATCGAACTTGCTCTGACACCACGTGAAGGCCAGAGGTAGAGGAATTCACACAGTAAAAATAAAACTTAAAAAATATTTTTTTTTCAACACAGAGCTGCTGCTCGTTAATTTTCTGTATGCTCACATTCACCTTCTATTGTTAAAAATAAATTACATATACATGTATAGGAAAAAGTCACGTGAATATTTTTCACGGAAGAGAGGGCCTGATATAAAATTTATTACAAATTACCTAACAAACTTTTCCCGGTCAAAGCGCATTTAATAAAATGTCCTTTACATAATATTAAAAACTTAGATATTAAATTTTCCGTATCCCGAAATATCTACTGGTGGAGGCGGCTTGGAGAAGGTTCCCCGCGGTATCGCAATGGGTAAAACCCATATTGCGATATTGCGGGCAGCGGTTAGATGACAGCGCAGTAAACGGCGGTAAACAACTGGCGGTTAAAATAAAACAAAATTCTACGGTAGTCTCCTGCGGTATCACAATGGTTAATTTCTTTATTGCGATATTGCGGGTAGCGGCTGGAGGTGACGGCGACAGTTAGGGTTTACATTCCAACAAAGAGGTAGCTAGAAAACTATTATAGTGAAGAAGCATTTAGACACGAGATAGACCAAAAAGAAAAGCTAGAGACACGGCTATCTGAGGTGAAAGTTGACAGGCTGTCATTAGGTCCTATTGCTTTAATTGAAAAATGCATCAAATGTATCGACCCGGTAGTGTTCAGAGGCTATGCAATAGGACACATCTTGACCAACTCTCTTAGATTTTCTGAATGTTTGAAATAGTTGAAAACAAAACTTAAATTAAAAGGCCATTAAACTACGAAATGCAAAGTTGTCTAAACTAGAAAGCATAAAATGATTAAACTAGAAAGCATAAAAATGATTAAACTAGAAAGCATGCAAATTATTAAGAAATAAATTCTTGTAATAAAACAGTAACAACCATCAACTAACATCTAACTGCTAATGGAAAACAAACTTTAACAACATACAACTGATAACCAAAGTGGGTGCTCCGAAATTTTAGATAAACAGATCTAAAGATTATAAACTCAAACCACAACTTGCAAGAATAACTTAACAGAGCTTGACACATACAAATCACATTCATTCACATTTATCATGTACAAAATAAATGTTACAAAATTGAAAATGAGAATACTTATCTATCTATTCTATAATTCCCTTGAGTGACTAGCTCTCGGGTAGTACTACGCTTAATTCAGATCACATGAACTTTTGTATCTTCAAAATTAATCCATCCAAGATAATTCCATCGTACAGTACTAGTAACTCAGAATAAGACTGGCAAAGCTTATTTTATTCATATCAGAAAAAGTGTAACATAAAGACATAGTTCAAAAGCACATTATGACATCATAACGATATCTAGTTTGCATTATTTATGGTGGTTACATATTTATACAAAACTATTAACAAAATTCTAGATTTCAGATGGTGAATATCACCATTGAAAAAGTCTTCAACATAATTCAACTACCCAACGGACTTAGGTCTATAACATAAAGCATTTAAAAGGCTTGGAGTGAGCCATAAAGTCTTTAAACAAAAAGTAAACAAAAAGCATTAAAAGAATCAATCCACTATGCACTTCCTAAAATTCTGACACCTAGACTTCTGACGCTTGTCTTCAACTGCTTTGAAGTCTACTTTAAATCCATTCGGATGTGCATAATGACTTGTACAATACTAAAAACTATACCATTATGTTAGCTCAAGTCAGCTTATTTTAATTGATTTTAGGAAATAAATATTATACATATTTTTACAAAAAGTAAACAATTATTAATCCTAAAGATAAACAATTGGCAGGGTAAAATAAATTGGGAGAAATAAGGAAGGGTATTTGGTTGTTTGTATACATGAGGTTATTTATACCTCATCAATAGCACAAGTACATAACGACAACTCCAGCTAGAGATTGATACTAGAGATCAACAAATCCTAAAATTGGAAGAAGAATTGGCTTAGAAATCGTGGGCTACAACTTTTGTTGCTATTGTTCGTGAGGTGTATGTCTCTTGCTGGGAATGGATAAAAAACATATCTTCTAATTTGAAGCCGACACTCTGATTTATTGCTGATATGCAAGCACTGAGCACCAAGGTGCCTCAAATTGTGGATCATGTCCTGGCTTCTATACTACCAAAGGTGTCAGCCTCAAAATTGCTACTACAAAAACTTTATAGTGTAAGCGACAAGAGGCTTCGAGAGGCAAGTATAAATGACTGAAGGAAGACAACTATTAACATTAGTCAATTCTTGAGATGCAAGAAAGCTGTGTCCAAATGCAATGCACATTTGGATGATTTGCAAGAGGTTTTACATAGAACATGGAAATAGATTGACCAACTTATATAGTTGGGCCTGCCATCCACGTTCTTTGTAAATAACATGGTTTTTCTTGGTAACAAATTCAAAGAGCTTATAGTTCACAAGAAACGAGATGATGTTGTGCTTAGAGGTATGAGTGAATCAACCAATGCCTTTGAAGTGGAAATTATTTTGGGATTAGTTATTGAATTAGAGTGCAAGATGCTAAGTGTTTTCCAAAAATTAGATAGTTCCTCTTTTAAGAGAATTATAGATTTAGACATAGTAGTTTACAAATTAAAAAGAAAGACATTTCCTTTTGAAGACAAATGGAGATCTTTGCAATGCACTCTTGACAAGATCTAATTTTCAAGTATGCATAACTTATGACTTTTTCTTTCCTGTTTTGGTATCTATATCAAATTTCTCTATTCTTACTCTTTGAATTGTTTTGTTGCAAGCAATTTTCAAAGCTTTAACAATTTCTATGGAGTCTTCCACTTTACTGAAGGTATTTATCTTTTTCAAGTTTTTGCTACTTTTTTGTTTTGAGATGCTCCCACATGGATCTCGAGTAGTTATTTTAGATTATTTTGTTTTCGGTCTATTTGCAATAAAAAAGTATTGAAAAGTTATAGTCATTTTTTTTGCTTATTGAAATAGCACTCAATATTGATATCAATAAAATATTTATATTCATCTCTTCTTTGTCAATATTAATCAAGTGATAATTATAATGTTAATTAGAAATATAATTTAACTGAGATGTATGGAAAATAGTTTAAGTTAAAGTGACCTATAGTAATATTAGCATTTCCAAAGGCTGCAACAAGAAGAACTGAACTGCCACTAATGATTACAAAATAGTTATTTTTCAATGGTTTTAAACCACTTATAAATATTTTGATCATTGCATATTGTATTTTACTTGTAGTTCCCTTTAAATTGTGTATGACAATCATGCTGAAGCCTTACAAAATCATCTTACTTAAATTTTGCATCATACTTCTAGATCATTGAAAACTAGTTATTTTAAAATCATTTAAAAACATCTATAACATTCTAATCACTGTATACTGTATTGCATATGTGGCTGTTTTGAAATTGTGTATGACAATGATACTTGTGTTAAGTATTGTGATCAAGTTTTTTTTATTCTTCCTATTGTCTTTAGACAATGACATTTGACATGGCCTTTTTCAATTATGCATAATCATTTATTAATTAAAGAGTTATAGGTTTTGTGGAAATATAGCTCTTTATAAGTAATTATTACTCAAATTTTGATCACACCATTGGAATTATGCCTTGGATCCTGATTTAAAGTTGCATCTATTGTAATGCCTATAGCTATAAAGTTACCACCTTTTTATTTAAACAAAAGTGGCGACTCAAAATAAATACGGTTCTTGCAGTGATCGAAGCAACTAAATTTTTCATAGAAAGTTGTAATTGGTCTTTGTCAACTGCAATTGATATTACTATAAATGTAGATTTAAGATACAAAACCAGGTAACAATACAAATACCATTGAGTGAAAAGATATTTACTAATGTAGTGTTTAAAATCTCTAGAACAAGTTGAAAAGAACAAAGGAATTGCATATCAAGACAACTATTTAGTGAGCTAGTTCTAAGAATGAGAAAGGACTAGTACATATGTGTATACATTTTGAGAATGATACGAGTTTGATAATCTGCACCTTGCACAAGTGAAGCCCATATGTTGAGTCTCAAGTGTTATGTAACTATCAAGGATACAACACATACATGCAATGGCTATCACCGAACCAAGAAAGATGTTGAGGACTCGACCGTTGAAGCTGCAATAGCCTTCTTTAGTAGTAGGGAGAACAATTTCTATGGATTTGAGGTCCTTGTAGTTTAGTACTGCATTCATAAAATTATAGATTAATTTTTTGTAAGTTTTGAAGACATCTTAGCTTTTAAGCTATAAAAGATAATTGCACAATAAATTACTTGAGAAAGTAATTTTCTTTACTGACAATATCTTATAACAAAATAGGAACTTTGTGCCGAATCACTTCTTCAACACCTTATTGCAAATCGCCACATAAGCCCTAGTTCTATAAAGACTACTTATGAAACCAACGAAAGCACCCATAATCCATCTTTTACTACTTCTACGAAAAATAATGGAATTATGCATGTGGGTGCGAAAGCAAAAAGAAAAAAAGAAGCAGAGGAAAAAACAACCGCTCTAGCTTACCGAATACTTAAACAACAAATTGTTGTTCATGGCTAGTATTTTTTTGCTTTCTCGTATGTGAATTGTGTAGGAGGAGATCAATGACATTGTTTCACTATTGTTATATGACTCATTATAATTTATGTATATTATTAATGAATTTAATCTTGTGGAATTTCATGCAGATTGCTACAGATTCAACTGCGCACATAACAAAGCTGGATGCTCAAGTTTAAACAAATATAGTTGGTCGTAACGTGATTAGGAAAAGTTTGTTGCTAAGATTTTTGAAAATATTATTTTTCACTTATAAACTAATATTTAGTTTTTACTACAAGGTCACATAGTTTTATTATTTGTAAACTATCTAGGGCACCAATTTTTGAAAGCAACCAACTATTTAAAAGTGTGATGATATAGACCTTGTTTTTCAGTGTATGTAATTTTATTTGATGACATTTTATACTTGTGCATGCTTGTATGGATTTCTATTATAGATAAATGAATATAATATTTTTTTTGAAAATCATCTGATTTTTTGTTTATATGTGTTTAAGAATTTATATAAAGTATTATAAGTAATGCCTATTAGTTCTAAGTATTTGAAAAAGAGGGAAAGGTTCTTAAAAAATGAGTGAAGTGAAACTTTTAGAATTTTTACTCCGTATACATTTTTAGTTCCTACAACTATGTTCTAGTAGGTTTTTGACTAATTAAAAATGACGCTTACAAATAGAGTTAGGAATACATTGATGATTGTACTTGGAATAAAGTAAGTATTAGGAGTGAACTTAGGGTTAACATTATAATACTAGGATCAGGATGAGGATTTTGGATTGGATCAGAGTTAGAGTAAATGAAATGCAATAATAACAAAAACCAAATTGACAATTTATAAAAATAGCTACATAGATTACAACCCAAAGCATGAGAAACTCACAAAACATAAAAAACTAGATCTAGCCCAAATTTTATAAAAGTAGCTTAATACAATTCTAACCATTATTTCACGGAACGAAGAAGAAACATTAACCAAAAAATCTTGTAGAATGTAAGAAATATGAAAAATCATGTATTCCCAAGACAAATAAGATCACTAGAATGCTTCACATAAATGCATTATATTTGCAAATTTTTTAACAATTTTTTTTAAAGGGCATTTATCAAGGGTGTGATTGGTTGTGGAGGTTTCAATCATTTTTGCAACCTCCACATAGTTTGAGAGAGGCACATGTATTTTTGAACAATTTAAAAATGCTTGCATCCCCTTTTCTTGCTAGGAAATTCCCTCTTAATACTTTGTTATGATTTGATTATTCGCCTTCCTAATAATTTTGTCTTATTAGAGTGGTTTGGACACGTGTCATGATATCACACTATCCTTTAGTTCACAGAGGCTTGGTTTTGTTTATTTCTGAGCTTCACAATACCCCAAAATGGTGACACATGTTCAAATATTTCAGAAGGCTAAAGTCATTTGTCAAGTGTTTTATTTTTTATGTCGCTAAGCCTTTTTGTATTGTTGAGTAAAGGTACCCCTTTTCGCTAGTCAACCTTAAGTTGTTAATTTAGCATGTGCTAAATTCTATCACAAAAGCTTAGGCCTTCATGGGACTGTGGTGGGACGGATTTTTGGCTCCTACGTAATAGTGAGATGGTGACAAGTGTTGGTATCCTAAGGCTTTACAGTGAGTTCTTCTATCATTGGGGGTATATTTTTGTCGTTTCTTTACTTTGCATGTAAGCAAAATAATGACACCTATCTACATAATGACAAAAAAAAAGTTTTAGTTCACAAATGCAAATTCAAAATTGTGGGACAACCATTGATCTAGAGATCGACAATTCACGTTCAAACCTAGCAAACACATCTCACTGGTCATGCATTCAGACATGCGAAGAAAGTAATGGCGGATGGGACCTTTATTTGCTGAATTCATGACCTTGGAGATAAAATAATTGTCAAAATTTATTCTTCTCACAAGTGCTACGGTAATCAAGCAAGTTGTTGCATTTTTTGGATCGAACGAGATGTTTCAAGTACAAAAATAGGGCTTTTTGCGATAATGAACCAAGTAATTTGACCTCATCTGATAATTACAAGCATAATTCAAGATGTAAAGGGATTACACGAGCAATTTAGAATCAAAGAATAGTGGTTTCTAGGGGGTAGATGTTGTCAAAATTTTCTTAGACCTTCTGTCTAAAAGTAAATTTACTAAACCCTAGTCATAGTATTTAAACCCTAGCTTCTTGAATTATACGAGGTCTAGTAAGAAGTAGGCACCAAAGGAGGATATAATTACCTTTTTCTTGGTTCATCAAAGAGACCAAAGGTAGTTCTAGAGTTTGGTGGTGTAACTGATAAAATTTTGGATCAAGGTACTGGGTGTTGAGACCCCATTATCCCAGAGGAGGGGTATGCACTATTCATGCATGCATACAGAAAGGCCTATGAAAGAAGGCCAATTTGCAATATATGGAATCTATGGTTGGGAAAATTGGTAGTGCATATATCAAAATATTCAATGAAATGTTGGTGTAGGGATGCAAGAAGGTGCTATGTCTGTTGTGGACTAGGTCGTGATGTGTAAAGGTGGATTGCAGGTTCGTCATGTGAAGGTCGTTATTGTGTCATGTGGCAACATCTTGAATTCTCCCTGAAATCTTATGGTGGTTGTGTACGTGGACCTTGCTTCATGACGGGAGTGCAGGATGATGTAAGGTAGGAAAGTCTTGACTGTCGGGTGATGAGTTAAATCAAATGAAATATTTTACATAGTATTGAGTATTTGTGTTTTATTGTTATATATAATAATTTAATTAATATTACTATTCATGATATATTGTATATTTATTATCAATGAATACTAAATAAGATTGTAAACTTTTATGTTTGGGAAAATGCAAGTGGGTCCTTTTTCCTATGTGTTTGCATAGTGCAATATTTTGAGAATAATAGGTTTATTAGGTTTCCTACATTGTGTGATTGGTGAAGAGATGGTTAATGAGAATAATGATAAAATTTGACAATGAATATTATACATAATGATAGAGATGATGATTATTATTATTTATGATATTTTCAATAGACAATAAAAAACTATTGTTATTATATTTAAATATAGTTGATATATAGTATTATATATATCGACATATACATATGTATATATCAGATAGAATTTATGACTATATTAATCTAATCATATTATATTTTTAGATTGTTGTATTATTTGATAGAAGTCTATATTCATGTTGATTTTTTTTAGCAGATTGTGGTAATTATTTAGACTTCGATTAAATGTAAAAGCTTAGAATTCTATATATATTGACATAATATAATTAGTATAAATATAATATACTGATATATTTTAAATATATATATTAAAAAATAATAATAAGCTAATACATTTGACTAGTAATTTTTATCCTAGGCATAGCAGTTGTGCTTCAGTTACATCCCATATACAAAACAAGATCAAAACAACCCCCACCCTAGACATAGACCAAGATTGAAAATGCAAACAAAACCAAGCCCACCATGGAAACCAACACCAATTTAGTCGACCTCATCATAGAAGTTCACTGTTTTCACCACCACAACAAATTCTCTAGCCCATTGAATGCCATTCATGTCCACTAAGTCAAGCCGCCAACGAAGAAAGCTGACACCCATTCTAGCCCAATGCCTATGGCGAGCAAGTCCACGAGCGGTCACCTGCAAGAGGAATGACTACCATTCAATGTCTGTGCCTTGTTGAAGTAAACTGACGATGTTGTCCGGCCATGGAATGTTGATGCCCAGCTCCACCATCGTCACTATGTCCATGTCATCTACCAGAATCAAAGACTTGAATACTTTCCTTAAGAGTAGCAAACATTGCACCTTTGAAGTACCTAGATCCAATAAAGTCACTAGGAAGATAGAAGAGATATCAGAGTTCACTCAATATTTGTTAGCTGAGATCAAAAAATCACACCCAATCACCATCCTAACTGCTTCCAGGCATAGTATGTCTTTTACACAACAAATTTTCTAGAGCCTCCTGTTTGTAACAAAGCTAAGGGAAGTCGTGTGCCTCTTGGCACTTCTCAGCTTGATTAGAGTATGCATCTTTCTCTGTGCTTCAACAATGTCCATCCCACATACCTAAATAGCCTACCCATTAAATTCACACGCGTTGCCACCTTGTTCAACATCAGCTCAAAGCATGCGTAACCGATCGTGTCTGCCATCCAACGCAAGGCACAATACATTCTACTAATGTAACATGACCTTCAAATCCCGTTGTAGGTTGATGTAATCTTCCAGGGTAGTCCATATAGTACCTTTTGTAGAAGTTGTCAAATCCAACTTCAGAGTCCAAGAACACCTGCATGCAAAGGGATACCTGTCACAGGGAAGAGTATAGAGAAAAAGCAAGCGAGGGTTTGAAGCTCTGTAATATCAGAGATCTATTATCAAACAATATAATGAATATTTACAAAAGATCAATCCTTAAAAGGAGATCAAGCATAACCTAAAAAGTAACCCTAATAGGTAAACATTTAATAATTAATATAATTATTAAATGTCACAATATGCATCTAAGTGAAATCTTAAGAGAGGAATAAAGGTAACTTAATTAATATAATTAAGTTAAAACCTTTACTCTAACACCCCCCCTTAAGATGAGCAAAAGTGCAGCTAAAAACATGTGCAAGAAAGCAAATGTAACTACAATGCATGAAAGTAAAAATTGGGTCCCGACAACTAGGCCTGATCAGGTACCCAAATACAACCAAATCTCTATAAAGTGGAGAAATAGAGAAAACCTCATGGGAAAAACTCTACTCCAAAAGAGAGAAAAGAAATGAATGAAATGCACTAATGAAAGAAGGATAGGAGGTGGATTACATGATACCCCCCATAGAAAGCTTCTATCATATAAGTACATATACAATGGTCTCCATAGGAGAGATAGAAAGAGATAAGAAGGCCCCCCCACAATGAAGAAACTCCTGCCACAATGGTAGATGCCTGATGTAGAATCCAAAAGGAGATCCTGAAGCAAAAAATGATATTCCTCCCCTTGGGAAGAAACGAATCCAAAGGACGATGTCGAAGAAACCCTGTGAAGAGTGATGAACCAATCTATCTCAAGATGTGTGCCATGATAGGATGCTGAAGAATCTTGTTGTCTGAACTAAAACAAATGGTGTCAAATCCAAACGGATGTGGAGAATCCTGAAATGCAACTTCAGAATGCACTGATAATGGTGGGCGTACAATGATAACCTGACTGTCAAGGTAGAGGAGATGAATGTCCTCAAAATAATCCTCCAAATCTGCAATATAGGACTCAACAAACAAGAAAGATATGTCTGCAAGATAATAGTCCAAAGTAGCTATGTCTGGAAGGTGAATGATGCCCTGCTGCACTGAATCAGGAACAACAGGAGATGTTGATGAAGTCTCAGTCTGAAGAGTAGGAACTATGAGACAAGCCTCTGATCCATCAGAACATGTAAGGGTGTCTAAATACTCAAGCTCCTCTAAAGTATCATGATCAAAGGGTGTATTCTCTCTCCAAGCAATGGGTAAGAGACAATCTGAAGCATGATCCTTTGGGAATGGAGAGAGATTTGGGTCTCCATAGATCTCCCAAAGACGTGTCCAAAGAGGGTGAGGACAATCAATGTCCGATATAGGCAACATAGTGTCATGATCAACACTAGACAATATAAGTCCTACTATGTGATCTCTAATGATATCCCATGCTAATTTTCCCTTTGAAGTGGCTGGTTCAAGTATGAGATCATACAAATAAGGAAAAATATTAAGCCACCTACAATGTGTAAGTATACCCTTTGCCCATGACTCATAATTACCCCGTTCTAGAATAACAACTGAAGGGTGAGTAGAAAAACCCATGATAACTCTTCAAATGAAAAAAAATGAGAAATCTGACCTTACTGCATTTAGATCAAATTAATATAACCCATCCCACGCAAACAGAACCCATGTAGGTGCCAGAATGTCCAAGTAATTGAGCAAAGTGTAAAAACACACAAAGCTGAATAAAATTTACCTAGTAAATTTTCTGATGAAATAGAATGTAGATATGTAAATATCACTGCAACACCTTTCCAACGCCTATTAGAATGAATATTTACAAAAGATCAATCCTTAAAAGGAGATCAAGCATAACCTAAAAAGTAACCCTAATAGGTAAACATTTAATTATTAATATAATTATTAAATGTCACAATATGCATCTAAGTGAAATCTTAAGAGAGGAATAAAGGTAACTTAATTAATATAATTAAGTTAAAACCTTTACTCTAACACCTTTTACCATCACAATAGGGGAGAGGGGCCAATTGTCGTGCGGGGTTCAATTGTCGTGCACTCAATTGTGATTATAATACCTAGTAATTTTTTATATAATGCTCAATAGTTGTACTTTAACTACCCATAATTAAACAAAATGTATTCCTTTGATCTAAAAAGTGACCAATCATGTGATGCCACATGAGCGCTCAACTATTAATGATGTGAATGCATGAGAATTGGTCTCACTTTTTTTTGGGGCCTTTTTGGACACCTTGACAAAAAACATGCTGATGTGGCACCATATTTGATGATGTGGCCATGAAACCTTAGTTATAAGTAGGGGACTTGCCAAGTAAGCTGTTGTAAAAAGTTGGGAGTGATTTGAAATTTCCACGTAGGATAATTAGAAGCGCGAAGTTAGGGTGCACAACTATTGGCCCCTCTCCCCTAGTCCTCGCTCGCATCTAAAAATTTAAGAGTGTCGCCATTATTTAAGTTCATACCAACATGTCAGTTTTAGCTCAATGAAGTACCAATTATGGGGATAGTCACCACCACTACCAACATGTACGCCCATGTGCCTAATCTAGTCAATCAAGGCCTAGCATTTGACTAGTAATTATTATCATTATTATTAACTAATAATAATTTAGCTGCATAATTCTACCTTGAGTCACTTGAAATATTTGATGGAATATTTATCTTGCCCAATAGTTCATTGAACAGTCCAGATACAACGACATGACAATCTCCTGCTATCCTGTATATAGCTAGGATTTTGCCACATGGCAGTCTCCTGCTGTCCTACATAGAGCCAAGATCTTATAAAATATCCCATGCAGGATGGTGAGGAGCTATTGAAATTGAATCAATATAGCACCATAATAGCTGAATAGTTCATTGGAAAAATATTTTTCTTGCCCAATAGTCCATTGAATGGTGCTATCTCGTGATGTCTCACATAGATCCAAGATATTATGGAAGATCCCGCACAGGATGACGTCGAATGATTGAGATTGAATCAATATGACATCATAACAACCCTTAGATTTGGTATATATATATAGCCCAAAGCATGAAAATCTCACAAACCATAAAAAATTGGATTTGACTCTAATTTTACAAAACTAGCTTAATATAATTCAAACTATTATTTCACAACACGGATACAAAACATTACCCAAAAAATACTGTAAAATATAAAAGACAAGAAAAGTCATGTGTTCCCATAACACATTAGATCACTATCATATGTGTGGAAAATAGTGTATGTGATAGAACACCAAATTTAATTAATTACAATAATTCTTTGTTTAAAAAATTCTAAACCTCAACAATTTCTTCCATTGTCCTTTTGTATATTTAAAGATATCAATTTCTTTAAAATGCATCAAAATTTGTGTTGGAATCTCTATTATAAACAAAAGGTTTACTTCTTGTGTATAAAGTAATATAGAAAATATACTCCTAGGCATATGTACATAAAATTATAGCACAAACCATGAAAAACTCACAAACCATCAAAATTAGATGTAGCTCCAATTTTACAAAACTAGCTTAATACAATTCTTACCATTATTGTACAAAACAGAGAGGAAACATTACAAAAAAAATCCTGTAAAATGTAGGAAATATGAAAAATAATGTATTCCTAGGAGATATAAGATCATTGTAATATGTGTGGAGAAAAGTGTAACTGACAGGACACCAAATTCTAATAATTGTAATAATTCTTTGCTTAAAAAATCTTAAATCTCAACAATTTCTTTCATTGTCCTTTTATATATTTAAAAACATCTATTTTAGTTACAGGCTACATAATTCAAACACATAGTCTCACAAGGTCAAGTCACTTACAGTTATATTAATTATTTTAGTAAGATACAAAATTGAAACACATTATCTCACAAGGTCAAGTGGGTTAAGCTTACCTATAGCACCATGAAATTTTTCCCATTCTCCTTTAAGAAATTGGGCTTAGACACCCGATAAAGCAACTTAATTTGAACTATATTGCTCAATAAGAATGAAAATAAATCTTACATATTGCATTAATTTTGTATTATACAAGTAATTTAAACTTTATTAACAACCATGCAATAACTATAAGTCTCTTCTTTTTTTTTTATTGGAAAAAGCATAGAAAAATTACAAAACTAGAACAGTTGCAGAGTTGTTACAAAATAATATAGATATAATACACTTTGCAACGACATAAATAAAGCTATAGTCTAACATTGATGCAATGGACGGCAAGAGCAAAATGTCAGATGTGATGTTTTTAAGAACTTGTATTATATCGATGTACCAATGTGCATTTTTAGCGCTCTTAATACCATGGAAAATAAATATAAAATGCATAAACACTTGGCATGAGACAAGAACAATAATAACATGATCTAGAACCATAAATATTATTTTTTGACAACGTGCTTTAGTTCAATAATTTGATTTTAGCGGATGGTTGTTAGAATGTTCATCAAGTGTGCAAAAGATATGAGATCAATTGTAAATCTTTCTTGTTGTGGCAAAGGATGATAAAATATGTGCACGCTGAACAAACATTTAAAAACTACAAAAGGAAACAATGTAATAAAATTACTTTTCTTGCAATTTGATGCGGTGTCCAAGCTATGTGCTACCATCAAAGTAAAAAAAAAACTAGGTTTTGCAGCTGTAAACAAGTTATGAAGTACATATGCTTTTAAAGACTTCTTGATTCATCTCGTGCAAGCATTTATACCAATTGTACAAATAGTAGTTTTAGCTATCAAAAAAATTGTTTTTCATGTTGTTGAGTTGCAATGTTTAAATCTAGATGATTTGATACTGTGACAGTCCATTAAAATTGTACTAAAGAGCATTAAATAAATTTGCTTCATTGCAAGAAACTATGCATATACCAATTTCTTTCATATTAATGATAGATGCGTTTTGCTTGATAAAAATATTAAATAACTCAATATTGTTACTGTGGAAACATTATGCTCTAGGAATTTTCTCATCCTAGCTATTATATTTGTGTGCTAGGCTATTGTAGATGCACTAGAACTCGCACTATAAAACTTGTTGCAATTAGCTCTTCTGCAACCGAAGGTAAAAACTTTTCTATTTACAATCTTTGTACAGTTCAATCCTAAAGGTATGCCACATCTAGCTATATTATGAATCAAGCGTTTCTTGTTTAATATTGAATATAACATCTTTTTTATATTACTAAACTAGTTATATAATAAAGAAATGGAAACTAGTATAGATGTTGATAAATATAAGCAACAAAAAAAAATTCCTTCTATAAATATTGATAATGTTTTAGATGCAAAAAACTTATTTAGGTTGGAGTCCTTTAGCTATAATCTAGGTGATTGTCTGTTTGATAGTTTTGAAGTCCTGTTGTGTTTTTGATTCACGTCGATAGATTTGTGAAACAGTTTAGTTGATTACTTTTTGTGATGCAAAGCACAACATGAAAAAGATTCCTTGGAGGCAATTACTTTTGAATTGCATCTAGATATGTTGAAGATAATGCATGGTATAACTGATCTAAATACATATTTAAGTAGAATTCATTTATCTACATTTGTTGACTTTACTTCTCAAGACCAAGGTCTTTGGGGCGATATATTCTGTATATGGTGGCTATCCAAATGGTTGAATACATCTATTGAATTATGGTCAACAACGAACAAGGTCAAGTATTTGCATTTTAATAAAGATATCAGTACAAAGAGGTATTTTGTTTTGTTTCATAACATCAATCCCTTGTCTAGAAATTTTGAACCTCTTATTAGGAAATTTTTTGATATAGGTCTGTCCCAATTACAAGATATATGTTTCTGCAAGTTGTGCTAACCTGCAAAACACATGTCCATATCTTACATACCAAATTTAAAACAAGGGTATAGTAAAACCACAACTTGCAAGTAACGACTATGGAGAAATCCTTTTTAATTCAATTGCCTATCTACTTAGATATGATTTTGATGTTGATTACATCAGGCTTTACATTGCAAGTATTATTCCAATACCATCAAAGCTAATAATTACAATACTTGACAAATTGCTTACTAGATTATCTTCATCGTAGCATAATAGAAACAATGCTTGGCCTTAGTAGTTGGAAAGAAAACATTATAAAATTAGCAATGCCTTATTTCTAGGGAAAAATAGAAGGAAATGCATTTTGTCTATAGTGGCTAGCAATAATTTTTAGAGCAAAAATACAGATTTGGTCTTCTAATACTATTCTAATCAAAGAAAAATATTTTTCAGAAACAAACACAGAAAGAACATTTAACATATTGGCATATGAAACAAATTTACAAGTCACATTTACTATGTACCCCTGGAAACATGTGGTAATAGTAACCATTTTTGAATGAATCTAGGAAATAATAACCATATAGTGAACAAAACTCAATGAGCTAATAGAAAAAAACCAAATATTAAAAAATTAGCACGCAAAATTGGAGTTGCTAAAAATAGAAATAGTAATGAGAAATTAGAGCATTGCATTTGACTTGAGAAGCAAGAAGGATATGAATCACAAAAAAACACTACAAATGGATATGAAAACTGTCTAGTCAAAAGACTAAAAAAAGTTAACAAAAACAACGAGATGACCTGTCAAACACACCAATTGTAGAGACAAGTTATGTCGGTACTAACAATAAAATTAGCAATTGTGAATTAAAATTAGCAATTGTGAATGCACGTCCTTTGCTATCAAATCTTGCAACAAAAAGAGCATGTCACTAGTACACATTAAAAAAATAATGCAACAAAATAAATCTTGAAGCAAGGCAATACAAAAGCACTTGAACAAAATTCACATGTTCACTCCACAACATGAATGTGTTATATGTTAACAACTAAATTTTTGTTACAGAATGAGGAAAATTAGCAAATAAGAACAACAATCATATCTATCTTTACCAAGCACCCAGATCCATCCTTAAGTTTTTAAAATACACGTTTCTTGCAAACTCTCATTGCAAGAAAATAAAATACTTGTTTTTTCCGTCCCAAAATATATAAGACGTAATAAATAGTTACCAATCCTCTCACAACTTTCAAATCTAGAAGAGAGGTTGGTTTTTCCCCACATTGCATTTGCATAGATTAGAAAATGGGGATACAAATGACCTCAACTTGGCTTAAAAGGTTCCATAATTAATGTACTTGCAAATGTCTATACCATACAAAGAGTCCTACCACATTCAATAAATGAAACAATGATGATAGTTGTTGCATTAAAAAGAAAACTAGAATACAAGAATGTATTTCAAGCAAGTGTTGTTTGTCCAATACGAATAATGACAACTCTAAAACAACTTTATCATAGAGATCTTTACAAGATGGAAGGCATATGGAGAGACCCTTCTTGGAAAAAGATGTTTAGAACAATTATTCATAATAATTATAGAATAGATAACATAGATAGAAAAGACATTGCAAAGAGCTAAGAAACAAAGGATAATAGCGAACATGAGACAAAAATAGACACATTGGTCCACAGATTCACATAATTGCAGACCATATACAATTTGTATGAATAAGGAAACCATCTAATAGGAATATTTAAAGACAAAAATGCAAAAGAAATGAACTTTCCAACACTTTTCTTCAGTAAGAGACGTGATACAGATATATTAAAATGATTTTCCTACCACAAAATTTCAAAATGGTAATTGATGCATTCTAGTGATGACTTTGTAAACCATGCAAGAAATCTATTTTTTTAAAACAATACGCGTAATTCTAGCAAAAATTGTTTCAAGTATATCGATAAGAATTAGAAAGGGGAAATTACAAGGATGCACTCTAGTAGCAAGGGACGTAAAAAGAAAACCAAACCTAGAAAAGATATTGAAGTCAGACATTGGATATATGGATTTTAAACATATTCACATATCCTTCGACTATTTTCATCAGCTAAACAAAACATTTTTGCAATGATCCGTCAACTAGACCCACCAACATTCTTCTTAACATTCTCTAGTACAGAGCTCCAGTGACTGTCTTTAGTGACTGTCTTTAGTGTCTGCATTGCTAAAATTGGATCAAAAGTGAAACAAGATAGCTAACAATACTGTTTCTATTACTTGCACTTGGTATTATAGATATCGAATGAGTGTAGTGAAGAACCTCTTAACAAATGATTCTACACTGCTTGGACATGTCAATGATTACTTTTTTGCTATAAAATTTCAAAATAGAGGAACAAAACATGATCATGCCCTAATATGGATTAAAAATGCACCGATATATGGAAAGTCATCTGACTATGAAATTGAACAATTCGTAGATAAGTACATTACATGCAATACCAACTTGATTCAGCATACATTTGCAAAAATGCAGTGACATCACCATACAAAAAACTATAAAAATCTTGCAAAACACATTGCAAATACAATTTTCCAATTGCACCAATGAGAAGAAAAAAAAATACTTGAACCCTTACAATAGCAGATAAAGTTAGATTGAAAAACTTGACTAAAATTCGAAATGCAATCGAACAGGAAGAATTCGATGACTCTTTTACCTTTGACTCATTTTTGGACAAGCTATGTATGACCGAAAGTGATTACATAAAAGCCATACAATCCATACTAAAAAAGTAGACTATGTTCTTGAAAAGGAAATCTACTCACACATGAATAATAGTTTTTCTATCAAAATAACTGAACTTTGGCAAGCAAACACTGATATACAATATGTCCTTAACGCTTATGCTGCTGCAACTTATTGTTCATCCTATATGACAAAAAGTAGATAAATCATTGACACATTCTTTCAAAAGAATACGTAAAGAACACTAAACAATGAAAACAGATGCTATACAAATGATACAAACTCTAGGAAATACTTTACTAAACTTGCAACAAATGTCCACTCATATTGCCAGTCACTTGACTCTTTTGCTACCACTAAATTCAAGTTCAAGAAAATGTGCTTTCATAAACATAGGACTAGTGCAAGAACGAAAAATTCATTCTGAAACCAATATTGCTTTTGAGATCAGAACCCAATGAATCAAAAAACATAACGTGTGCTGCTGCTGGTCCTGTTGCTCTGGTTCCTCGGTTTCTATCTGGGCCTCCGCTCCCTGTCCCCCTCTGTATACTGGGTTCCCTGGTCATTTCTCTAGTGGGTGTGGGTAGGCCGGCCCTACTATCTCGCCGGCGACCCCTGGACTATCTCCCCTCCTCCGCATCTATAGTTGGGCCTGACGAGTTGACCCACGGCCACGGCCACTACAGGTAGCGGTAGGGGACTGCATTGCTTCTTCATCAAAAATGGCAGCGAGGAGGCAGCCGGTGGATGAAAACGGCGAGATCAATAGAGAGAACGAAAAACACTCACGCCACTGGGCAAGGAAAATCTGGGTGGATTTAGTAATATGGTTGGTCCACAGCTTTTGGGAAATCTGGGGTAAAGGGCCGAACTGTGCCTCGGAATATTACAAGAAAAAGACTCTGACTATGATGAATCCTTTTCAGCCTTAGCTTAGAACATTTCTGATGTTTTAAAAGTGAATTTCAGTGTACATTTTCCCCTAAAATTTCCCCTAAATTATTGTATTTAGAGTGATGCGTATTATCCTCGATAGCTTTGTTGAAAATATTCAGCTTCCAAGAGATGAACCAGGATTGTACGTCAGTTTTCCTAAGATAAGTTTAGTAGCAGTTTTTTTCACATTTGAACATTTAATAGATTGTTTACCCAAATATCAAACGCATACCCTAACCAGACTTGTTGCGTTTGAGTCTCCTTTTGCATCTAATTTCTTTTCAATCTACATGCCTATAATGTCCATCCTACTTGGGTTTTGGTTTAAAGTGATTTATTCTTCTGGTAAATTTTTCTTAAGAAGATGCTTCATTGAGATATTTGATTTGGGTTAGATTTGTTTCTGCAAATTTGTAAGGCCAGTGACATCTCCGAAAGTTGCATGGACATTAATACAAAGGAAGCAACATCAAAATCACCATAAACTTGATTGTACACAGCCTTGTACAAACTTAGCATCTGAAACTTTTCTTTCCTTTGGATCACTGGATCTTTTGAGCATATTAAATTTGGTTTACTTTACTTGTTTGTCAAAAATTCATACCATTGAAATAGAATGAAATGAAATATTTTAATGACGTTCATGAGGCCAAAGAAGTCTATAGGACCCAAGAACAACACAAGAACCTCCCACAGAAAAGCCCTAGACAGTTTGTAGACTTCGAGATCAGTCCTTCTACAGTGAATGGTTAGTAGACCTCCCATTGTCTTTGACGGTTATGCTCAAAATGGTTAGTACACGGTTGCTTTAGATGATTCATTTTAAGTTGGTAATGGCATTGCAGATTCATTGGTAAATCTGATACACTCTTTCCTTTCTTTTCTCCTTTGCTCACTTTTCTTATTTCCTTGCATCCAATGTTCTATTAGGCTTTTCATCTCTTTTGAATTTGAAAGCAAGAAGTTTTACATGAACATATCTATGATTTAAATTGGTAGGAATCTTGAATTTCGATTATTTAATAAAAAAAAGTAATCTAGGTAAATTTGAAAATGAAAGTGCATCTTAAATAGAAAAGTTGAAACCAACAAGAAATATGTTAATGTTTGAGACAAACAATCCGTTTATGACAAGGATGTAATTCAAAGGACAATTTAGTAGTAAGAAAAAATACATTAAAGAAAAATCAAATATAAATCTCAAAGAATTGAAAATATTTACCATAGATCAACTAAAATAACAATAAAATAAATAAATAAAAGATGAAAGATAAATCAAAAAAAGAAATAAAACTTTTTACCATAAAAAAAAAATCAAATACAAATCACAAAGAAAAATCAAAATCAAAATCAAAGAGATATCCTTCAAAAAAATCAAAATGAAAGAGATTTTATAGAAAGATTAATCACAAATATTTTAAAATATTTATCATAGATAAATTAAAAAATCAAATAGATAAAATAAAAAATAAAATAAAAAATTAAAGGATCAAATAAATAAAACAAAGATAAAAATGAATTAAAAGATCAAATAAATAAATCAAAGATATTTGATCACAAAGATATGAAAATATTTACTAATAAATTCAAGATTAAAAAATAATTTCAAAAAATAAATCAAAGAGATTTGATAAAAAGAAAAATCAAAAAGATCAAATAGAAATCTTTACCATGATAAATTGAAAGATCAAATAAATAAATCAAAGATAAAAGATAAATAAAAAATCAAATAAACAATTCAAAGATAAAGATAAATCAAAGATTTGAATAAACTAAAAAAGATCAAATAAATAAATAAATAAACTTGATCTCAAAGAGAAATAAAAGATAAATTAGATATTTGATCACAAAGATGAATCAATAAAAAAGAAAAATCAGATATTTGATCACATAAATTTGATTAAAAGATCAAATAAATAAATGAAAAAAAAAGAAAATCAGATATTTGATCACAAAAAATTGATTAAAAGATCAAATAAATAAATAAAAAGATTTAATATAAATTAGACATTTGATCACAAAGATAAATCAATCTCAAAAAGAAAATACAAAAATTTAAAATATAAATCAATAAGAAATACTAAATAAAGAAACCTCACAAAGATTTGAATACATGGGCTAAATAAAGGTTTAGATTTAAGGTTATGGTCTAAATAAGTTTACAATTTAATTATGGTTATGATTCAATTAGGGCTAGAGTTCAATTAGGATTATAGTTAGGGTAAGTATAGGGTTCAATTAGTTACTATTAAGGTTAGGGTTTGGGTTTGGATACAATAAGGGTTTAATTGTTAAGGTTCAATTAGAGTTAGTATTAGGGTTTGGGTGCAATTAGGGTTTAATTAAGATTGAGTTAGGGTTACAACTAGGATTCAATTAGTGTTATGACTAGGGTTAAAAAGTGTTATTGTTCAATTAGAGTTTAACTATGGTAAGTGTTATTAAGGTACAATTAGAGCTAGCATTAGGGTTTCAGTGCAACTAGAGTTTAATTAAGGTTGAATTAAGGTTACAACTAGGATTAAATTAGGGTTATAGCTAGGGTTATAAAGTGTTATTGTTCAATTAGATTTTAACTATGGTAAGTGTTAGGAATCAATTATGGTTAGGGTTCAATTCAGGTTAGGGTTCAAATAGGATTAGGATTTGTGTTAGGGTTAGGGTTCAATTAGGCTTATAGTTAGGGTAAGGGTTATGACTAAGATTAGTCTTAGGTTTAGGGTTCAATTAGGGGTAGGATTCTATTATAAAGCTTGGGGTTAGGGTTACAGTTGGGTTTCAAAAAGGGCTATGATCAAGGTTAGGTCTAAGATTTAATTAGGGTTAGGATTCAATTAGAATTAAATTTGAGTTAGAGTTATAGTTAGGTTTCATTTAGTGTAAGGTTAGTGTTAGGGTTAGGATCCAATTACGGTTAGGATTAAATAGTTTTTATAGTTAGGGTTAGAGTTCAATTAGGGTTTGGGTTAAATTAGGGTTAGAATTTAATTTTGATTATGGTTAGAGTCTAATTAAGTTTCCTATAAATTAGCATTCAATTAGGGTTAGACATCAATTAGGGCTAAGCTAAGGGTTCAATGAGTGTAATGATTTTATGATAAAGCTTGGGGTTAGGGTTATAATTGGGGTTCAAATAGGGTTATAATTAGAGTTATGTTTAGTATTCAATTAAAGGGTTAGGATTGGGGATCAATTAGGGTTAGGACTCAATTAGAGTTAGGGTTATAGTTAGGATTCAATCAACATAAAGGTTAGTGTTAGGATTATGATTAAAATGATGTTTAAAGTTAGGGTTAGAATTTAATTAGGATAAGGGCTAGGGTTAAGGTTAAATTAGGGTTAAAATTTAATTAAGAATATTTTTAGAGTCTAATTATGGTAAGTGTTCAATTAGGGTTAGGGTTAGAGTTCAATAAGTGTTCATTTTGTGTTAGGGTTTAATAAGGATAGAGTTTATGGTTAGGGTTCAATCAAGGTTCAATTAGAGTTAGGGTATAATTAGGGAAATAATTCAATTAGTTTTAGGATATATTAGTGTTCAAATACAATTAGGCATAATTTATAGTTAGGATTAGGATTACAATTTAATTAGGGTTAGAGATAGGGTTAGGATTAGAGTTCAATTAGGGTTATGGTTATGGTTATGGTTACAGTTAAGGTTAGGGTTAATATTCAATTAAGATTAGGGTTAGGGATCAATTACGGTTATAGTTATGGTTAGGGTTAGGGTGTAACTAGGGTTAGGGTTCTATATCTAATTACAAGACAAATCCTAATATTAACCTTAAATATAACCCTAACCCTAACCCTAGCCCTTAAACTTACCTTAACCTTAACCCTTTAAACTATAATTCTACCCCTAAACCTAATAATAATTATATATTTAACTATAACCCTAAGCTTAATCCTAAACATAACCCTAACTATAACCCTAAACACAACCTTGTAATGTCACATAATTGCACCTAAGGGCAATTCCACATTTTTGCACTTTGCTTAGCATTTATGGCACCCTGGAACATTAATGACAAAAATCCCATGGGTCAAAATTTCACAATTTTGACCCCATGTGGACTAGTGGTGAAGCAACAAATGCCTAATGACACATTTCTCGAAAATCTAGGCCTTGGATGCTTGCAGGGTGTGCGAATTTCTACATGATGCGCTAGCGTCTTGGTGATTTTATGAGTTTGAAATGAGGAATCTAGAATCTTGACTCTCTCGACACGTGTCCTAGCAGTTAGATTTCAGGTGTAACGACTCTTTGCTACCCTTGCATGCAACAAAAAACTCTCATTTGCTCTCATTTTGGGGTTCAAGCTATTGAATCAAGCTCTTTCTTTAGTTTTCACTCTTGAGTTCTCTCCATTCTTGATAGTAGCACTCTCACAAGCAAAGCCATACTAGACTAAGGTCCCTCTAGTAGCTACAACTCTCAACCAAGCACTCAACAGTGTGCCCATGTGCTTCGGAGAGGGTCTAGGCATGTGGGTAATGCTCTCTCTCTCACTCTTTTCTATCTACTTGTTCATTTACTACTTAGTGGTGTGGGTTCTACTCCTAAAGCAGGTTTTGCTTTCACCACACACTTTGTCTATTTTGTTTATGCTCCTTTCCTATCTGGCTGTCCATGGAGGTGGGAACACCAAAACAAGGGTTTGACTGAGCCAGACCCCTATACAGCCCCAACCTTTTTCCCTCGTTCTTCTATGTGTAGGTTACAAAGCGGAGCTTGGAGTGAAGACTCAAACGTTCAGTTGAAGGTAAATTTTCTTTGAGTTCTCTTTGTGCTTTACTTGAAGTTTCTATTCCCTATTGGTTATTTTGTTTAGAAGACCTTAGATCCGAGTTAGGAGGTGAAACTTTATTCTGCTCGCCTGAGCACTTAAGCTTTTTGTTTCTTAGGATGCCAACGTGCCATTTGGATGACAACGTGTTGTGCTAGTGTCCTGAATTCACGATGTCATCTTTTGGCTGAGAGCCCCTCTTCCGGAGGTAGGAATCCAAAAGTTTCACTCCCTCGAGATCTAAAGTAGTTTTCTATGAAAGTTAATGTGTACTTATTTCCTTTGCAATTTCTTTAAGCTGAGGTGGATAAGGGTAGTTCATTCCCTAGTGATCTCTTGAGGATGAAGAGACCCGTGTGCAATGAATCCCTCTTATCTCACATTTTGGTGAACCCGATGTGAACATGTCAAATCTATTTTTACAACGTTTCCATGTTTACGATAACACTTTCTCTAAGGAAGATTTTGATGTGTTGGATGACACTCTAGATGACTTCTTGGAAGCGCCCTCCTCTATCCACAAACCTTTTGAGAAAACTTCCTCTCCACAAGCTAAGGAGTTAGTAAATGTAGTTGTGGTCTTTGTGGCTCCTCCAAGCCCTAAGAAACTTGTCATTTACATGACCCCAAAAATCCCTTCTTCTAGGGAGGATTACTTTGTCTATGGGGTTTCATATTGAGATGATTCACTGGACCTATACTCGAGGTTTGTAAAAGCTACATACTCCACTTCCTATAATGTTGTTGGGCACACATATAATACAAGAAGAAACAAAAATAACCTGGATCAACAACCTTTTGTTCCTACGTCTCAACCCACTCAAGTTCGTACTTCTTTATCGCCTTCTCAACCAAGCCTTCCTTTAGCACCTAAACCTGCAATCAAAGCACCAGGTGATTATGATCTTTTCGAGCAACTTCGTGTTACTCTGACTAATATCTCACTTTGGGATTTGCTTTAGATTGCTCTGGTTTATTAGGAGATGCTTCAGGAAGCCTTGTAGAAGATCCTCTTTCCTGTCTTCGTAAGGCCTACAAATGTTAATGTGTTGTTGGCTCATATTCAAGCAGGTTTGCTGAATATCATGTTCCATCCACAAGAACTCCTACCTCCGAATGTGCAGAAACAAGAAGACCCCTTGATGATTATAATTAATGTTAATAATATTGATATTAGGCATACTCTCGTTGACATCGATTCAAATCTCAACGTCTGCGGTATTGACCTACTACCTAAGATTAAAGTTGATTCATCTTCTCTAGCTGCATCTTCTTGTACATTCATGGGTTTGATAACAATAACCATCAAGCTCTATGCACCATAATACTACCTTTGCAACTAGGTTACCTTGCCTACTTTGGTTTATGTGATGCCTAGCCCTTTACCTTACAATATCCTTTTGGGGAGACCCTGGATTCATGCTATGGGTGTCGTAACTTCTACTTTACACCGTTCCTTAAAGTTCATTGCAAATAATTGGGTGGTCATGGTTAAAGTTGATCTAGAAGCCATTCACCTTTGTGAGCTAGCGACTGCTGGTCGGGCTCTAATCGTCTCCACTCTTAAGAATTGAATTCTATCTTTACCCATTGATGCTATAATGTGTTCCTCGATGATACCCTCCGTGGAGGTTGTCCCCAAAGTGAATGTCGTTAAAGACGAGTCACCTAAAGCAGAAAGTACTAAGTCTTCCCCATATTCTCCTTCTTCTTTTGAGTCAAATGCTTTCCTTGGTGATGATTAGGGCTCTTTAGAATTCTTTGAATTCTTCATTGCAGAATACAAAGTAAGTCCCACTTGTATAGAGTTTTTGAATGCGTTTGATGTGAAGTTGGGCGATGCCCCCACTAAGGAAGAGGAATGTGATCCTATCCAGGAGACCAATCCTTCCCCTACTAAGGAGAGTAGTCCCACTCTTGTGAAGGGATCAATGTTTGTGAACTAAGTGAAGAAGGTGGAAGCACTCCCGTGGATGCATTTGATGTTCATTGGTGGAATGAAACCCTCTATGTAGAGCCACCACCTCCCAAAGTTTTGCAAACTCGTTATGGTTTTGGATATAAACTCGCTTCTCGATATGGCTATGGGAAGAAAGGCCTAGGGTGTATCGAACAAGGAATCCAATTCCCTATCCAGTTTAAGTCATGAAATCATTATTTGGGTTTGGGATGCTTTATTGAACAATCTAAGTAGAAACCTTGGTGGAGTGTTAATATGATTACGGTCGAACCATTGAGTTTGGTCCATCTTGAATTGATAGAAGATACGGGGTAGGTCGAGAAAATCCCTTTAGATGTCGTCTCTTCAAATGAAGCACTTGAGGAATTCCTAGATGCCTACTCCCTTTTCCTCCCTTTCATCACAAGAGACAATTCCCATATTTCCTACATAAATAGGCATACTTTGGAGAGTTTGTCTTGACTATTGATGAGGAGGACCCTCTATCCAATGTTGGGTATAATGTTCCAATATCGCATCCTAAAGATCGTAGTTCTCTCCTTAAAGGAGATATTACTGAAATCTCTATGTACCCTAAGTCTTCCGAAAAAGTAATTAAGATTGGGAAGTGTATTTCTTCAGAAGAAGCATACGAACATTTTGATCTCCTACATTCTCATCCTGATATCTTTGCTTGGACATATGAGGACATGCCTGGTATTGATGAGTCTATAGTGGTTCATAATATCCTCCTTTGTCCTAATGCCAAACCGGTTAAGCATAAAATTTGAAAGATCAATCCCAGGGTGGCATTGATGGTTAAGACTGAGATAGAGAAGCTGTTGAAAGTAGGCTTTATCTATCCAATCGACTATTCCCCTTGGATTTAAAACATAGTTGTTGTTAGTAAACCTGATGGTTATATTTGTATATGCATTGAATTTTGAGATCTTAATAAGGCTTCTCTTAAAGATGACTTTCTGTTACCTAATATAGATATGATTGTAGATTAGATTGTAGGTCATGCCTTGTTATCTTTCATGGGTGGTTTCTTGGGTAACAATCAGATCTGTATTAATTTGGAAGATCCGTACAAGACAACATTCACTACTCCTTGGGGTAACTTCTGCTATGTGGTTATGCCCTTTGGGTTAAAGAATGCGGGAGCTACTTACCAATGGGCAATGACCCTAATTTTCCATGACTTCATTCATAAGATCTTAGAAGATTATGTTGATGACATCTTGGAAAAATCTATAACTCGTCAAGATCATGTAAAGAACCTCCATCTTATTTTTGAGAGGCTTTGGCTCTATAAGATGAGACGCAATCCCCTTAAGTGCATCTATGGCGTGGATGCCGTAATTTTTTTTGGATTTATAGTTTCTCACCGTGGAATTAAAGCTGACACAAATGAGATTGATGCTATTGTTAACATGCCTCCACCCAAGAACATTACTAAATTAAAAAGTTTACAAGGGAAGATTCAGGCGATTCGTAGATTCATATCTCAATTGGTTGATTGTACTCTTCCCTTCACTCACCTATTGAAGAAAGATGTTCGCTTCATATGGGATGAAGAGTGCCAGAAATATTTTGAGTCAATCAAGCCTATTTGGCCAATCCTCCTGTATTGATCTCGGCTATGCAAGATAAACCCTTTTTTCTTTACCTCACATCACCATATGCTTTGGTAGCTTTGTTGGTACAGTATGATGATGCCGGGAAAGAGAGAGAGAGGTCTACTACATTAGCTGCATTCTAGTTGATTACAAAACCCGTTATTCCTCCATGGAGAAGCAATGCCTTTCTCTTGTCTTCACTACACAGAAGTTAAGGCACTATCTTCTCCATGCTGGAACACATGTCATTGTAAAAAGTGACCTTCTAAAGCATTTGTTCTCTAGTACCAATCTTACTGGGAGGTTAGCAAAATGGGTAATGTTACTCTCTGAGTTTGACATAAAGTTCATTACTCAGAAGTCAATAAAGGGTTAAGTGGTTTCCGATCAAATGGTGGACGCTCCCTTGTCTCACTCCTTCTCGGGGTTGGATTCGTTTCCTGATGAGAACTTTTTGATTAACTATGAAATTCAAAGGAAAATGTACTTCAATGTGTCGAGATAGACCAGTTTTAGAGTGGGTGTGGTTCTAATGTCGCCCGAAGGTAAACCGGTCCCTCTCTCCTTTCGATTGCACTTTCCTTGCACTAATAATATCACCAAGTATGAAGCTCTCATTGCGGGGTTGCGTGCCACAATTTCACTAAAGATAAAACATCTATGCATACTGGGTGATTATGAGCTCATTGTGAACCAGATTACGAGAGCCTATCAAGCTAAGCAAAGTAAGTTGTCTCGGTATCGAGACCTTGCTTTGTCTTTGCTCAAACAGTTCTCCACTTTCATAATAGACAACGTCTCTAGAAGGGAGAATGGACATGTAGATGCCATGGAAAGCACTACTTCCCTAGTACCCTCAGATGAAGATACAAAAGAATACAACTTCATGGTTCAGGTCTTGCGGACCCCAGTGGTTTCCGATCAACTTGAATCTGACGCCTTTGTGTGTTCTCATGTGGACTCGAGAGAATGGTGATCTAGGAAACCTAAAAATTTTATAGTCTCAAAATCTCACAAAACTAACATCATCACGTAGAGCTCGACGAGAGATTTCCAACGCATTTTGAACGGACCAAATCTGAGTTTGTATGTAGAAGTTATGACAGTCAAAGTTGCGGTCAAACTTGGTCACAGTGGTGACGTGGCATCACCAAAAATTGACACTTGGAAGGACACATGGTAGGACTAGTGAGTTGGCATTGACATGGACCAAGTAAGTGGAAAAAAATATGGATTAAACCATATTTGTTAAAGAAAACCATATGGTTTAAAAATTAAAAAGAGAGGATTTGGTGGGATTTTATCCCTTAAAATCCTCTTGCCTTCCCCATAAAACAAGGAGAAAAATAAAGCCCGTAAACTTATATTTCAACAAATTAACCCCTTTAACCACCTTTCTCATATTTCAACGAATTATTATATTTTAAGGGGCTTAAAATAATTGGTTTAAGATTTTTATGATTTAAAGGGGGTTTAGAATATTTCAAGGATTATCTTGTAAGGCTCAAATTATAAGAGCCATTATTTTTAAAAAAGGGGGTTAGGATTACTTGAACGGATTTTGAAATATTTTGGATGTAAATGGGAGATATTGGAGATATGGGTATATTTGCTAAATAATATGGTTTTAGCCCATATTAGCGAATAAATTGGTTTATAAAGGGGATGTTTTGGCTTGGGAATTAAGCAAGTTTACTTGGAGAAATAATTCCAGTGTGAGAATTTTTTAGGAGAAGAATTACAAGGTGTTATTATAACCAAAATTGTAAGAGTGAGAGAGATAGTGAAGAATTTTGTGCAGGTTTTGAAGCTTGAATATTGTAAGAAGGAATTTTCAGGTGCTTGACAATATTAATGAAAGCGGTCCAATGTTGAGAAGTGGACCCAAAGACGTAGCTCAAATTGAGTGAACTCCGTTATCAAGCCTGGTCTCTTTATTCTTCTCTTCTATTTATCATTCTCATTAGTATTTTGATTCATCGAGTTTTTCTAATTACAAAATTTAAGTGATTAGTTTATGTTTCATTGATTTGGATAAAGAACAAGTGAATGCTAGTTTCCATAATTTCAACGGTTAAGATTCGTAACTACACAGTTCTGTTGGATCGGGAAAAAACTGTAATTCGAATCAATTTACAAGTTAATTTTGTAAACTCTAATTACAGATCAAATTGGTATCAGAGCCTATTTTGCAAAAAATTGCAGAAGTGAATGTTAACTAGGTTGAAACTAAAACAAGGAGAAGGTGCGCTAGAAGAATTCAATCCAGAGATCGGAAAATGAAGGACATTTCCATGATCAGAAATGGCAACCGAACAAAGTCCTATGGAGCTTGATGAGAAAGCTTTCTAGAAAGAATTTCTCGAAATGAAGGCTATGGTGGAAGTTATTTTGCAAGAGAGGCAAGAGCGACAGAGGAAAAAGGAACTCAAGAACAAAAAGTAGGAGGAAGGTGAATCTTCAAAAGAAGACAAAGGTAAAGGAGTAGGAGGTGGTGGTGACCCTCATAAACCTCCATCCCCATCTTTCTCATCTTCTTCTTCTTATTCATCCTCTTCTTCCTCTTCGTCTAACTCTTCTAAAAAGAAGCAACCTGTGCAAACTAATTCACCTTTGGTAAAACTGGATGTTAAATTTGATTTGCCAATCTATAATGGAGAATTAGATGTAGAAAAACTTGATAATTGGATTAAAAAAATTAAAATCTATTGTAGAATTAAGAAGTTTACTGAGGATTCTCAAAAAGTGCAATAAGCTACTCTTCGCCTAGGAGGCACAACTTTAATTTGGTGGGAGAGTAGAACATAGGAGGATCTAAGTCGTTATGGAAAAATTATTTCTTCTTGGTTTGAGTTTATACTTGCATTAAAGAAATAGTTCTATCCATTAGGACATATGCAAAAAGCAGTAATGAATTGGCAATCATTAAGGAAAGAGAAAGGACAAAGTGTGCAAGAATATACACAGGAGTTTAGGAAGAGGGCTTTAATTTTGGGCATTCCATTGTACACACAAGAAACTTTGTTAAAGTACATAGGTGGATTACATGAGAGTTTGAAACATACCATACTTGTATTTAATCCAAATAACATTGATGAAGTTAGTGTGCAAGCTATCCATTTAGAAAAAAGCTCCAAGAATAGCCATGCCAATTTGTTGATGGACTCAAGTAAGAACAAAGGAAGCAAGAAAGGGAAAGAGAAATCACAACGAACAACTACTGTAAAGAAAGAGGAAAAAAATCCTTATTGCTCACATTTCAAGAAGGAAGGGCATGAAGATGCAAGATGTTGGAAACTACATCTTGATCAAAAGCCAAAGTGGTTCAAGGATTGAAAGGGTAAGCAGAAAATTGCAGCTATCGTGCATGATCTCAGATCAAATTCTGATGATGAAACCAAGATCACAATTGTGGTTGTAAAAGGTAACATTCCTGTTGTTAGTACTAGTTCCCATGCTTCTTCTATAAAGTGTAATGAAGTACTTGTTGAAAGTAAAAGGAATGAATTGTTTCATATAAGGGCTATTGCTAAAAAAACTAAGATTGATACACTAATAGATAGTGGGTCACAAGTGAATATAATCTCTAAACAAGTTGTTAAGGAATTGGGATTAAAAACAACTCCTCATCCTAAACCATATCCATTGGGTTGGGTGCATGATAATGCTTGGCTACATGCGTCAAAGCAATGTAAACTCTGATTTGCAATCACATCCAAGTTTGTAGATGAGGTAGAGTTAGATGTTATTCTTCTTGACATTTGTGGGATGGTTTTGAGCAATCCTTACTTGTAAGAAATAAAAGCCATTTTCTACAGGGAACATTATAAGTATCAGCTGATTAAGGATGAAATTGAATATATTGTAAAAGCTCATCACATGAAGAATGAAAGATCTATTGTAAACACAAGGCATATGCAAATGATTGTAAATGGAAGCAATGCTTTAACTCTCATGTCTGTAACAACTAGTGATATTAAGCATGAAGATGATAGGGTGTCACAGACAATACAATGTGAAGATCAGTTGCAAGAAGAATCAGGCCTTCAGCCAGAGGTGGTAAAAGATGGTTTGAATGTTTCATTTTCTAACAATGTTCATGTTTAGGAGATTCAGAATGTTGATACTATTTCCTTCACATCAGTATATTCAATACTAATTGCTTGTTATTCTGCTAATTATTTCTATGTGGATGATGAATGTGACAGTGAATATTGATGAACATGCCATTGATTGTATCAGCAATGCTATCTCATTTTCTTCATGTTTGTGATGGGTCATATATTCAGAATTCTAACAAGGTGCACAAATGATATTGGGCAAGTGAGGTGACAATGCCCTCACTTAAATTCTATGTAAAAACAAACTTTTGGAGGTCCAAAAGCTTCTCAATGGGGAGGAATGATCCAGGTGGATCCAGGAAACCTAAAAAATTTAGTCTTAGAATCTCACGAAACTAGCATCATCATGTAGAGCTCAACGAGAGCTTTCCAATGCATTTTGAACGGACCAAATCTGAGTCTGTATGTGGAAGTTATGACCAGTCAAAGTTGCAGTCAAACTTGGTCAAAGAAGTGATGTGGCATCACCAAAAATTAACACTTGGAAGGACACATGGCAGGACTAGTGAGTTGGCACTAACATGGACCAAGTAAGTGGAAAAAAAAATGGATTATACCATATTTGTTAAAGAAAAACATATGGTTTAAAAATTAAAAAGAGAGGATTTGGTGGGATTTTATCCCTTAAAATCCTCTTGCCTTCCCCATAAAACAAGGAGAAAAATAAAGCCCATAAACTTATATTTCAACAAATTAACCCCTTTAACCACTTTTCTCATATTTCAACGAATTATGATATTTTAAGGGGCTTAAAATAATTGGTTAAAGATTTTTATGATTTAAAGGGGGTTTAGAATATTTCAAGGATTATCTTGTAAGGCTCAAATTATAAGAGCCATTATTTTTAAAAAAGGGGGCTAGGATTACTTGAACAGATTTTGAAATATTTTGGATGTAAATGGGAGATATTGGAGATATGGGTATATTTGCTAAATAATATGGTTTTAGCCCATATTAGCAGATAAATTGGTATATAAAGAGGATGTTTTGGCTTGGGAATTAAGCAAGTTTACTTGGAGAAATAATTCCAGTGTGAGAATTTTTTAGGAGAAGAATTACAAGGTGTTATTATAACCAAAATTGTAAGAGTGAGAGAGATAGTGAGGAATTTTGTGCAGGTTTTGAAGCTTGAATATTGTAAGAAGGAATTTTCAGGTGCTTGACAATATTAATGAAAGCGGTCCAACATTGAGAAGTGGACCCAAAGACGTAGCTCAAATTGAGTGAACTCCGTTATCAAGCCTGGTCTCTCTACTCTTCTATTTATCATTCTCATCAGTATTTTGATTCATTGAGTTTTTCTAATTACAAAGTTTAAGTGATTAGTTTATGTCTCATTGATTTGGATAAAGAACAAGTGAATGCTAGTTTTCGTAATTTCAACGGTTAAGATTCCTAATCACGTAGTTCTGTTGGATCGGGAAAAAACTGTAATTTGAATCAATTTACAAGTTAATTTTGTAAACTCTAATTACAGATCAAATTCTTATCAGAGCTCATTTTGCAGAAAATTGCAGAAGTGAATGTTAACCAGGTTGAAACTGAAACAAGGAGAAGGTGTACTAGAATAATTCAATCCAGAGATCGGAAAATGAAGGACATTTCCACGATCAGAAATGGTAGCCGAACAAAGTCCTATGGAGCTTGATGAGAAAGATTTCCAGAAATAATTTCTCAAAATGAAGGCTATGGTGGAAGTTCTTTTCCAAGAGAGGCAAGAGCGATAGAGGAAAAAGGAACTCAAGAACAAAAAGGAGGAAGGTGAATCTTCAAAAGAAGATAAACGTAAATGAGTAGGAGGTGGTGGTGACCCTCCTGAACCTCCGTCGCCATCTTCCTCATCTTCTTCTTCTTCATCCTCTTCTTCCTCTTCGTCTAACTCTTCTAAAAAGAAGCATCATGTGCAAACTAATTCACCTTTGGTAAAACTGGATGTTAAATTTGATATGCCAATCTATAATGGAGAATTAGATGCAAAAAAACTTGATAATTGGATAAAATAAATTGAAGTTTATTGTAGAATTTAGAAGTTTACTGAGGATTCTCAAAAAATCCAATTAGCTACTCTTCGCCTAGGAGGCATAACTTTAATTTGGTGGGAGAGTAGAATGCAGGAGGATCTAAGTGGTTATGGAAAAATTATTTCTTCTTGGTTTGAGTTTATATCTACATTAAAGCAACAATTCTATCCATTAGGACACATGAAAAAAGTAGCAATGAATTGGCAATCATTAAGGCAAGAGAAAGGACAAAGTCTGCAAGAATATACACATCAGTTTAGGAAGAGGGATTTAATTTTGGGCATTCCATTGTACACACAAGAAACTTTGTTAAAGTACATAGGTGGATTACATGAGAGTTTGAAACATACCATACTTATGTTTAATCCAACTAACATTGATGAAGTTAGTGTGCAAGCTATCCATTTGGAAGCAAGCTCCAGGAATAGCCATGACAATTTGTTGATGAACTCAAGTAAGCACAAAGGAAGCAAGAAAATGAAAGAGAAATCACAACAACCAACTACTATAAAGAAAGAGGAAAAAAAGCATTATTGCTCACATTGCAAGAAGGAAGGGAATGGAGATGCAAGATGTTGGAAACTACATCTTGATCAAAATCCAAAGTGGTTCAAGGATCGAAAGGGTAAGCAGAAAACTGCAGCTATCGTGCATGATATCATATCAGATTCTGATGATGAAACCAAGATCACAGTTGTGGGTGTAAAAGGTAACATTCCTGTTGTCAGTAGTAGTTCCCATGCTTCTTCTGTAAAGTGTAATGAAGTACCTGTTGAAAGTAAAAGGAATGAATTGTTTCATATAAGGGCTATTGCTAAACAAACTAAGATTGATACACTAATAAACAGTGGGTCACAAGTGAATCTAATCTCTACACAAGTTGTTAAGGAATTGGGATTAAAAAAACTCCTCATCCTAAACCATATCCATTGGGTTGGGTGCATGATAATGCTCGGCTACATGCATCAACGCAATGTAAAATCCGATTTGCAATCACATCCAAGTTTGTAGATGAGGTAGAGTTATATGTTATTCTGCTTGACGTTTGTGGGATGGTTTTGGGAAGTCCAAGCTTGTATGACAGAAAAGCCATTTTCTATAGGAAACATAACAAGTATCATTTGATTAAGGATGGAATTGACTATATTGTAAAATTTCATCACATGAAGAATGAAAGACCTGTTGTAAACACATGGCATATGAAAATGATTATAAATGCAAGCAATGCTTTAACTCTCATGTCTGTAATAGCTAGTGATACTAAGCATGAAGATGATAGGGTGTCACAAACAATAGAGTGTGAGGATCAGTTGCAAGCAGAATTAGGCCTTCAACCAGAGGTGGTAAAAGATGGTTTGAATGTTTCATTTTCTAACAATGTTCATGTTTAGGAGATTCAAAATGTTGATACTATTTCCTTCACATCAGTATATTCAGTACTGTTTCTTGTTATTATGCTAGTTATTTGTATGTTGATGATGAATGTGACAGTGAATATTGATGGACATGCAGTTGATTGTATCATCAATGCTATCTCATTTTTCTTCATGTTTGTGATGGGTCAAATGTTTAGAATTCCAACAAGGTGCACAAATGATACTGGGCAAGTGAGGTGACGATGCCCTCACTTAAATTCTATTTAAAAAAAACTTTTGGAGGTCTAAAAGCTTCTCAATGGGGAGGAATGATCCAGGTGGATCTAGGAAACCTAAAATTTTTATAGTCTCAAAATCTCACGAAACTAGCATCATCACGTAGAGCTCGACGATAGTTTTCCAACGCATTTTGAACTGGCCAAATCCTAGTATGTATGTGGAAGTTATGACCATTCAAAGTTGTGGTCAAACTTGGTCAAAGTGGTGACGTGGCATCACCAAAAAATGACACTTGGAAGGACATGTGGCAGGACTAGTGAGTTGGCACTGACATGGACCAAGTAAGTGGAAAAAAGTATGGATTAAACCATATTTGTTAAAGAAAAACATATGGTTTAAAAATTAAAAAGAGAGGATTTGATGGGATTTTATCCCTTAAAATCCTCTTACCTTCCCCATAAAACAAGGAGAAAAATAAAGCCCGTAAACTTATATTTCAACAAATTAACCCCTTTAACCACCTTTCTCATATTTCAACGAATTATGATATTTTAAGGGGCTTAAAATAATTGGTTTAAGATTTTTATGATTTAAAGGGGGTTTAGAATATTTCAAGGATTATCTTGTAAGGCTCAAATTATAAGAGCCATTATTTTAAAAAAAGGGGGTTAGGATTACTTGAACAGATTTTGAAATATTTTGGATGTAAATGGGAGATATTGGAGATATGTGTATATTTGCAAAATAATATGGTTTTAGCCCATATTAGCAAATAAATTGGTATATAAAGGGGATGTTTTGGCTTGGGAATTAAGAAAATTTACTTGGATAAATAAGTCTAGTGTGAGAATTTTTTAGGAGAAGAATTACAAGGTGTTATTATACACCAAAATTGTAAGAGTGAGAGATAGTGAGGAATTTTGTGCAGGTTTTGAAGCTTGAATTTTGTAAGAAGGAATTTTTAGGTGCTTGGAAATATTAATGAAAGTGGTCTAATGTTGAGAAGTGGACCTGAAGGCATAGCTCAAATTGAGCAAACTCCATTATCAAGCATGGTCTCTCTATTCTTCTCTTCTATTTATCATTCTTATCAGTATTTTGATTCATTGTGTTTTTCTAATTACGAAATTTGAGTGATTATTTTATGTTTCATTGATTTGGATAAAGAACAAGTGAATGCTAGTTTCTGTAATTTCAACGATTAAGATTCGTAACCACGCAGTTATGTTGGATCAGGAAAAAAATGTAATTTGAATCAATTTACAAGTTAATTTTGTAAACTCTAATTATAGATCAAATGGTTCTCTAATATACACAACTACCTAAAGATTGGAAAATTTCTTGATGATGCAAAAAAGAACAATCACACTCGTATATGAAATTTTTTTAGCCCGTTATGTTATTTTATCTGATGTTCTCTATCGAAAATCTTATAACAACTTGCTTCTCCGATGTCTCACTAAAGTGGAAGTACCCCTCACTCTTAAAGAAGCCCATTCAGGCTCTGGGGGTGGACACTTTGGTGCTAAATCCCTAGTGAGGAAGTTGATACACATGGGGTACTTTTGGAAAACGATGGAACAAGATTCCTTCGATTTTTGTTAAAAAGTTCCCTCAATGCCAACAACATAGTCATCTTATTCATGCACCTACACAAGAGTTACAGAATAAGACCTCTCCTTGGCCATTTACAAAATGGGGGTTAGATATTATTGGAAAAATATCACCTCATTCTTCTAATGGACATACCTTTATCATTACCGCTATAGATTATTTCATGAAGTGGGTCGAAGCTATTCCACTTCGATCCATGAACGTTGAAGCTATCTATAGTTTTCTTTTGAACAACATTATTTCTCATTTTGGATTGGATACTACACTTGTCTCTGAAAATGGAACGCCATTCAAGAACAAGGAAGTGAATCAATTCTTAGATAAATTTCACATTCAACAAAGATTTTCTACACCTTACTATCTGCAATCTAATGGCTAAGCAGAGGCATCTAATAAGACTATTGAACTTATACTTCATAAGATAGTTAATAAGGACGGTAAGGATTGACATATTGAATTAACATATGCTTTGTGGGCCTATCTCATGAGCATTCGTACGAGATGGGAACGATGCCTTACGACCTCGTGTATGTTTCCAAAGCTATCATGCCTCTAGAGTTGGAGATTTCGTCCTTGCAGGTTTTCCTTAAGGGGTTAATTGATGACGAGACTTATCGAGCTAATCATTTACATCATCTAGAGATGCTTGATGAGTGTCGATTACAAGCCCTCGATCATCTTGAAGCTTATCAACAATCATTATCAAGACAATATAACCAAAATGTGCTTCCTAGAACTTTTAAGTTGGGAGACCTGGTTCTTTACAAAAAATGTGCCACCTGATCAGAAATGGAAATTTAATCCTAACTAGTTAGGTCCTTACATTGTAGTTTCTATGTATGGTTCGGGTGCCTATAGATTATCATCTATGGATGGAACACCTCTAAATGAGCTCATTAATGGGATGCATCTTCATCGATACTATGCGTAGTGCCTAATGTGTCACGTGTGCGATGTTCACTCTTTAAGGGAAGTAACACTACATATGTTGACATTACTTATTAACACATTATGTTTTTTTTGTGTTATGATATGACCATGTACATATGTGTATGAACGATATACATACATGTGTCTTACTATGCTATGAATACATGCATTACATTAAATATTTTAAGGAAATTAGATCATCATTGTATTTAATTAACATACAACCATGTGTGCTCATTAAATTATGATAACATCTAATGTAAACATATACAACATCCATAGCATCAATGTACATGAAAATAAAGAAGCATACACATCAAAATACACAATGCCATGATGTCAAAACCAGGATATATATATCAAATGTCATATAAATGTATCGGGCCACTACTGGAAAAAATGAGTGGCTACTGAATATGTGTCAATGTCTATACAAAAGATCTACAAAAATGTATATATCTCTCGCTACAAAACTAATGTACAAAATGGGAGGTCCCTATGGTTATGGTACGTGGCTCCTAGAGCCCTCTAGCTCTGGCTATTACTGTTGTGGTTTGGGGAGAGGCTACATAGTGGTCATAGACTTGGATCGATGTGAGCGTGATGTAGACAAAGCTATGTGCATCCCTCTGATCTCCCGCTATAGGGAACATATCGTCATCTATGCCTGTGTCAGCTCCTGCCGAAGCTGCTGAACATTTGCCAGGATCATGGCTATTGGCTGCATATCAAGGTCATTGAGGAAACTTTGAAGGGCATCATGCACCTACTTAGTGGCATCAGCCCTCGTCATAGCCGCGTCTCACTTGTCAAGCGTCGTCTGTAGCTCCCCCGACAACTAGTCACACTGCTCCAAAGAGTGGTCACCTTTGTAGTTAGTTTCACTATCTCCACTACCTGCTCCTTGTAAGTGGTTCTTAGACACGCTATCGGCTAAAAAATATGGGCATGTTGCCCCACAAAAATTTCTCAATAAGCCTCAAGAACCATACCCTGAATAGGAACGTCAAGGGCCACCTCTGATATACACTGGACCATTAGCCTAGTCCATCTCTGTACATCCTCTGCAACCACAAAAAGAAAGAGTGAAATCAATATCACATAGCATATGTATGTAATCATAAACAAAGAAAACTAAGAGTACTGAAATATAAATAACATGCTTAGTATACCTGGGTCCTTTGGCTGCCATGTGGGGTTGGGGTGAGGAGCAACACTGGGACCTGCACCACCAGCATCGATAGCTGCTCCTGGTGCTGCCAAGGTCATCGCCGTTGTGACAGTAGGTGGCACTGATGAGATGGGGGTAGCTGATGGAGGGTTTGACCTCCTTTGCCGCTACCTCAGCCTCTATGACACTGCCTCCGCCTCCTGCGGTCTCTCCTCCTCGGCCTACTACTGTCCTCTCCGCCTATCCTATGGTGCTAGCGGTGGCATGTCCCCTTATGGGCTAGGATCCCCTTTGGGGGCATCCTCGCCAAACAATAGATGAGGACAATGCCTCACCCACCACGCTCCAAAACCTACAACAATGTCGAAGTTATCTGCTGGTGCTATAGGTGACAGATCCTGGTCGGGCTTGTCATCATCTGAAGGGAAAAAATCAGTGATGGTAGGGCGGCGATGGTCCCTGAGTCTCGCCGCACTCCTGAAGGCCCGAGTGTATGTGGGAACATCAAGGGGAATAGTTTGAATAGGGCCATGTTGTCGCATAACCCAACTCAAGTAATATGGCACAATAACATGGTCATGGAGACCTATAAGAAAATGGTCCTACTACAAGTTTATGAAATACCTGCTATCATCTACCCATCTAAAGTAGTGATAGGGTCTCCATTTGACCTGGTCCAGAGTAAGTGTATCAAACTGCAAGCACCAAAACTATAGATCTCCATGTCTCCACTACCCTGTGACAACATACTAGTGGGACATGGGGATATGATACGAACGTCATTGGGGAAAATTGACCAGCCTCATGCACATAATATGGAAAAAATCCCACACCTGCAATAGTGTGCACACTATGAAGCTGTGGTACTTGTAATGAACATACCACCCCAACTTTTAGTATAGGTGCACTAGCATGTTGCACCCCCAGGAAAAAACTGTCTGATGCTCTACCATCTCATGAATAGTATGGACTAGGGCCCCATGCAAGTGAGAGCCTCGCCCATCTATCATGATCCGAAAATCCATGGTTATGACCATCACTTGATGTTGCAAGGATGTAGTATTCTATGCTTGGTCATACCAATGCATGTAGATATGACCCATGTCATCACCATCATCAGTCTACCCCAAGCAGTAAAGGACACCCTTCGACCGCTCCCGTGCCAATTGGGTGTTGTTGATAGCCACCCGCCATTCGTGGATGGGTAGTCTAAGAATCTGATACACAACCTCCAATGTAATCGTCATCTCCCTAGTAGGCAACTGGAAATATGATGTGGTGGCATCCCACCGCTCCATCAGGGTTGTAAGCATATGCTCGTGATAGTGCATCTCTGGCATGGTGAATGCATGCCAGAGACCAACCTACTCTAGATGTGTGACCTCATCGTCACTAAGGCAGTCCCTCTGCTCATGAACTAGTCGATAAGCTCGCCCCTCGCGTTGCTCCCGAATCTTAGGACAGTCTTACAAAAAGTGAAAAAATTCTAAGTTAGAACATGGAATTTTACTTTGAAAACAAAATATTCACTAAGACTTTTGCGCATTGCGTAGACGCTGTGCTCTGCGCATATGTTGCGGTCTGCCATTGATGTCCCGAGGATGCCGGTGTGTCTTGGGGATGACAATGTAGAGATGGAACTTCAATGTGTCTTTTAGATGACAACACCAAAAAAAGACGCCCGTGCAACTATATGTGGTAAAAATTGCTAAAACATGCTAAAATTCACAAAAAATGAGGTTTCGAGACCTACTTGGTCCACCTCGTGACCCTTCGCAATGTCATCCCTCAACTGGTCCAGTCTTGATGCCTCATACTCTCTCCTGCTTAGCATTTTTCTGGATTTTCTCTCACAAAAGTCAATAATTTGCTTGTAGTGAATAGTGGAATTGACCCTCCTAGGGCCCACCTAGGTATATATAGGCCCCCTGGGGCCCATTTTTCCTGGAGTTTGTGGCTCCCCGGTTTCTCCTAAATTTACCCCACCTAGCTGGGGGAAAAATTAGGAGGGGGCATATAGTCACCTCTTGATCATATTTTTCTTGATCATTTTTCTCGCCGTTTTAGCTTCTTCTAATTTTTGAAACTGACCTAGAATTTGAGTTTTGCAAGTTAAAATTTTGCGTGATTTTTCACAACCATTCTGTCATGGTTTGTTGAGCTCGAATTGCTGAGGGAACCTTCGGTGCTAGCTAGCTCAACCTCAACAACTTTTGAGGCATTTTTCCTTGGCACACAACTCTGTAAAACTCAAGTTTGGGGTACAATTTTTCTTCACTACTTTAGTGTGGCTGATTTTTCCCAAAATCAAGCCAACTAAAGTAGGGGAAAAATGTAATGTCACAGAATTACACCTAAGGGAAATTCCACATTTTTTACTTTTCCTAGCATTTATGGCACCCTAGAACAATAATGACAAAAATCCCATGGGTCATAATTTCACAATTCTGACCCCATGTGGACCAGTGGTGGAACAATAGAAGCCTAATGATATGTTTCTAAAAAATCTAGGCCTTGGACATCTGCACGACACGTGAACGTCTGCACGGTGCACTAGTGTCCTAACAATTTTCTGAGTTTGAAATGAGGAATCTAGAATCTTGACTCTCTCAACACGTATCCTAGCTGTCAAATTTTGGGTGTAATAACACTTTGTTGTCCTTGCATGCAACAAAAACCCCTCATTTTCTCTCATTTTGGGGTTCAAGTCATTCAGTCAAGCTCTCTCTTCAGTTTTCACTCTTGAGTTCTCTTCATTCTTGATAGCAACATTCTCACAAGCAAAGCCATGCCAGATTGAGGTCCCTCTAGCAGCTACAACTCTCAACCAAGCACTCAACGGTGCGTTCGTGTGCTCCAAAGAGGGTCTAGGCCCATGGGTAACACTCTCTCTCACTCTTTTCTATCTACTTGTTCATTTACTACTTAGTGGTGCGGGTTCTACTCCTGAAGCAGGTTTTGCTTTCACCACACACTTTGTCTATTTTGTTTACACTCCTTTCCTATTTGGCTTTCTGTGGGGGTGGGAACACTAAAACGAGGGTCTGACTGAGGCAGACCCCTATACAAACCCAACCTTTTCCCATCATTCTTCTGTGTGTAGGTTGTGAATCGAAGCTTGGAGTGAATACTCGAACGTTCAGTTGAAGGTAATTTTTCTCTGAGTTCTCTTTGTGCTTTACTTGAAGTTTCTATTCCTTAATTATTTTGTTTAGAAGAACTTAGATTCAAGTTAGGAAGTGAAACTTTATTTTTCCCACTTGAGCGCCTAAGCTTTTTATTACTTAGGACGCCAATGCGCCATTTGGATGATAGCGTGTCACATTGGCATCTTGAATCCGCGTTGTCATCTTTTGGCCAAGAGCCCCTCTAGTAGAGGTGAGAATCCAATAGTTTCACTCCCTCGAGATTTGAAGTAGTTTTATGTGAAAGTTAACATGTACTTATTACCTTTGCAATTTCTTTACACTGAGGTGGATAAGGGAAGTTCGTTCCCTGGTGATCTCTTGAGGATGAAAAGGTCCTCATGTGTAGTGAATCCCTCTTCTCTCACAAACCCTAATCCTAACCCTTATCTATCTCTAATTATAATTCAAACCCTAATCTTAGCCCTAAGTGTAATCCTAACCCTAACCCTAATTGTAATCCTAAACTTAACTCTAATCTTAACCCAAATTCTAACCCTACCCCTACCCCTATCCATAATCCTCAAACTAATTATAATCCTAACCCTAACCCTAACCCTATTGCTAATCCTAACCCTAAACTTAATGCTAAACTTATCCCCAGATCTAACTCTAATTCTAACTCTAATCCTAACCATAAACCTAACTTTATTTCTCTCTAACCATAACCCTAACCCTAATCTTAACCTTAACCGTAATCCCAACGCTAATTCCATCTCTAACCCTAACCCTAACATTCACCTTGCCCTTGATCCTACATCTAACTCAAATTCTTATTCTAACTCTAATCATAATTGTAACCCTAACCCAAATTCTAATTCTAACTCTAATCATAATCGTAACCCCAACCTAAGTTCTAATTCTAACTCTAATCATAACCGTAACCGTAACCCTAACCCTAATCTTTCTACTAACACTAACCCAACCCTAATCCCAATTTGAACTCTAACCCTAAACAATCTATTCACTAAACAACCTAGTAAATGCTCAAATGTGAAAAAAACTACTACAAAACTTGTCTTATAAGGAAAAATGACACACAAACCTGGTTCATCTCTTGGAAGCTGAATATTTTCATCAAAGCTATCAAGGATAATACAAATAACTCTAAATTGATTAGAAGAAAGTGCCTACACATGTGCTCTGAACATGTAGTAACAAAGTGTCGGCAAATGCAAGCATGGGGAGCATCTCTTTCTCTCCAAGCAGAGTCTGTTTCTTTTTCATGACATGGAAAGTTTATTCCATCTATTCATTGGGGTTGAAGTGAGATTGGACATAGAGAATAGGAAGGTCTAAAGTTCAAATTACAAATCTGCAATGCACAATGAATATGGAGAACCAGTAGTCTATTGACCCCTCATTTATATGGAATGTGTTCTTCTTCCTTGGATACTCGCATAATGTCTTGCAATGAACCTGGTAAGAATACAAACAAATTAGAGTTTGAAATGGAAAGGCCATGGTGTAGATCATAGAGATCGAATGAATGCAACAAGGAAATAAAACATATGAAGGATATATACCTGATATGAACTTGAAAGGGCTGTCTGCCAACACCAATTCTCATTCATGGTGATGGAATGGTTTGTTGTCACCAATTTCAGTTACTTTTGTGCCTCCTCTTCTATTACTATGAGTTGCTCATCAATTCAACCTGATTCATTTTTTTTTACATGGATCATTGGTGTCCATGTAGGAAGCCTCTCGGCTTAATTACTTTCATGCCTCCTCCTATTCTATTACTGCCAATTGCCCGTCAATTTCAACCTGATTCATTTTTGTTTACATGGATCATTGGCTGCCACTGTAGGAAGCCTCTCGGCTTAAAAATATCTTCAAAATACATATAATTGATTGCTTTCTAAAATTGTGAAGTTAAAATGCTATGGATAGAATTTTTAATTATATTTGGAAAATATTATGAATGTTGTAAAACTTATTAAACCATAAGGTGGTAGTTACACTTATGGTAGGTATTTGACTATTTGAGATCTATTTTAGAGGTTACATAGATGCACTAAATGCTTAAATATGTTATTTATTCCTTGTTGGTCTATAAGTTCAATCTATACTTAAACTAATATTTAAAGGATCTTTTGTGTCAAGCGAATACTCTAAGAACATGTGGTTGTTATTTATTTACAGGTCTATTAAAAAGTGTTAAGGTAATACTCTAAAAACATGTAATGATTATAAAGTTGAAAATAGTTCACTAATGGTTGTTATTTCTTTACAAGTCTATTAAAAGGTGTTAAGGGAATACTCTAAAAACATGTAATGATTATAAAGTTGAAAATAGTGCAATGATGGTTGTTATTTCTTTACAAGTCTATTAAAAAGTGTTAATCAAATTGAGAAGATATCAAGTTGCATGTGTTTATGGACCATTTAGGAAATTCTATTGTAGTGACAATATGTGTAATATGATTCCTTTAATGTGATTTTATCCTCCTTGCTTAATGCAAAAAATAAGACATGCTATATAATTCAATTTAATTTGGAGGATTTTTTCTTATAAGACACTATGGTCCAAGATATGTTGTTTATGATGAGTGGTATTTTAATGCCTAGCTAAATATATAGATGTATGATAATAGGGACCATTATATGTAAAGGCTATTTCAAAACCTTGTTCTTAGTAACATGCCATATTAACATGTTGAATTGAATGATTTGAGTAAACTCATATATAGTCGTGGTTTGTACCATCTTCATACAATGATATAAATGGTATAGTATGGCCCATTTGCCTCTAGTGTGACTTGAACATTGATCATGGGTAGATCAAGTATGTAATTATTGTTGTATGTATTTTGAGGTCTAGAAGGATGTTTTATATGATTATGATACTTTATTTGATAGAACCATATCTTGGGTGGGAAACTCCACCTAGACCCATGTTTAGGATTTCAACATAATTGATGCATACTTAAAGATGTTTTGACTACTTATGGAGACACATACTCTTTATCGATGTCCTAAGGTTATATTGAGTTAGAATTTCCTAACAAACTTGTACCTATTTATGGTGGGATCTCCATTCTTGGGGAGATATATCCAAGATAAAAACATTCTTGGAAAAACCTAGTCCACGTGTATATTTTGAGTAAGATATTCTTAATATGAATAGAACCTCGATATGTCGGAAAGAAAATTATTATTAGTGCTAATGCTTAATTAACTCCCTTGGGTGGAAAGTCATATTACCCTTATTTATTAATTGTACAAGGGGTTTTCTGTGCTGGAATTCCAAGTGTAGGTTCCTTAAGAGAAATCTTGTGAGGAGAACTATGTGTGACTTTGATCTATTTGGAAGCGGGTACATAGGAGGTCCTATAATGTCCCCATTTTTAGCACTACACTTTCTAGTGACAATTAGTTTATTCGTGGGTGCCCATAGGGAAATCAAATGTAGAATTAGGGTTTCTAGCTATTTGGAGGCCTCTTTTGTGGATTCATGGGTTTGCATGTTGGAGTTTGGAAGTTTGGTTTATGGATTCCTTTTGGGTTTTCAGAGAGCTTTAGAGGGATCTGACATGTATTTCAAGGATGCAACATGCATTTCAATCAAGAGTTTTCATGCAGGATTGGTTTCTGGATTCTTTATGGGTTTTCAGAGAGCTTCACAATGGTATGACATGCATTTGCATCTGACAACCTTTTTTGGGCTTACTATTTTTAGTAAGTTGCGACAACTGCCCTGTTTGTGCTCAAAATGCATTTGGAGTCATTGTTTTTAGTAGTATGCTATTTATAGTAAGTTATTTTTAGCAGTTTCGTTTGGGGGTTTTCGAAGGGGTTTCTATTTATAGTAGTGATTGGTTTATGATGTTGCTATCTTCAACCGGTCCTAGTGTTCTTCAGTGGTTTTTTGTTTCGCCTACTTTTGGCATTTGGTATACACTTACTATTTTTTGTAGTGCCATTTATAGTAAGTCATCTTTGGGGGAGATGGTCCCAGGCCAGTATGTTTGCAATAGTATTATTTCTTAGTTGTTTTGGAGAGCCTATGGTTTGCAGTATTTGATAATTGTGTTATTCAGTCACTTAAGTTGTTTAATAAATAATTTTATAAACTTAAGTGAAAGGGGGTAAAAGGTCATTCAAAAAGCACCATGAACTAGGCGTGCAACTTATAAGTTATTTTAAAAGACTTTTTAAATATTTAATTTTCTCCATGAGAGGGATGCCTAGGGAGAAAAAGATGAATTTAAAATGTTTATTTTTCCAAGGCTAAGAAGGGCATTGGTATTTAGGAAGAAATTAAGAATCTTTGGAGTCCAATCACCCTAGCTTCTATATATTTTCATTTTGGCTCTCATTTTCACATCTTGGATTTGAAAACATAACAAAATGTTGCTAGATTTCTTCTAGAGTGCTTGGGTTGTGAATTGAGGACGAAAACCCTCTTTGCTTGGGTTGGTTTCAATGGTGAAATATCCTCCCAGATAGAGAGTGATTCTATAGTAGGGATCACATAGTGATTCATAGAGTTTGATTTGGGTGATTTAAAAGAGAAGATTCATCAGTATTTTGAATATTTTTTTGGTGTGACTTTCTTGATTTTAGTTTGGAGTGATTTAATCAAGATTTTGGTGTGTTTATTTGCGTTTTCTGTGCATTGCACTTCTAGACTAAATTTCATTTTTATGCTCACAACTCTAAAATGGATTGACGAATCAAAATGGGTACTGGTGCATTAGAAGAGTCATTTCTAGCCGATCATTTCAAGTATTGGTTTGAAAATTTTGGTGGTGTTTTGGATTTTTTAAGAGTGGATCAAACTTCCTTGGGAAGGATGCCATTGTTGGAGATAAACCCCAGTTTCGACCTGCAACTCTTTGGCATTGGTTGTTGCACTTTGGGGTTTTCAAAGAGAGGCCTAGGCATTTGAATTCAAAGGTATTTTGAAGACTAAATATTGGAGTAGTTTGGTTCTCATTTTGGAGCCTCCTTATTGCTATAACAAGTCATACCAGGTTCTAATTTTACTTTGTAATATTTTGATATGAAATTGAAAATTAATATTCATGATGTTTGTTTCACTCTATATTGAAAGAGTTTAGTTTATTGTATTTCCTATTTATTGCAATACCCTCTTTATGTTATGTTCATCTGAAAATGCATTGAAAACCAAACAAAAACACAATATTGAACAAGCAACCAACAAATAGGGGTTTCAAAAAAAAATGCAGGTGTGTGTTATGGTGGTATCAGAGCCAAATCCTTCCTGTCATCCTATGTAGTCATAAGAAAATTGACACTATTCATTATATGACGCAAGAGAACCGAGATACATACAAAGGGAGATGACTACAAAGAAGTCTTTACCTAAGTTGATACATGAACTAACCATGCTAATGAGGGATCCTGACATAAAAGGGGCATTCTGAATTATTGTTGCTACATCTAAAAGTCGGGATGGAAAAGTGCACATCACACATCAAGTGGACCGTGAGAATGAAGAAAATACCTTGATTTATGAGTAGAGTGTGGTAGAGCACCAAAAAAATCCTCTAGACTTGTATGTGGTTGGTGGTGAAGATTGGTTTGGTGAAAAGAACAAAATAGTAGTCTTGAATCCTAGTTCAGATTCATTCAATGATGATTTTGAGATGAATGAATTCACTAATGAGGAACAAGTTGAGGGCAACATTGGTGGTTCCATTGAGTCATCTTATGACCATTTCCATAGTGATGATGTTTGTGATAATTCAGAGGTTTCTCAAAACTCAAAACATAAAGTAAGTTATGAGTTTTCCATTGGAGAAGAAGCTTGTATGGAATAGCTACAGAATGATCTCTTTGAGAAGGTTGCTACCATTAATGTTGAGTTTGGTGCTATTGAAAATTTCAAACTAGCACCTACTGGAGAGAATTATCATCATACCAATGATAGTAATCTTGGTTGTGAGTTGGGGGCTACCATGGTTTTTGATCATAGTGACTTATTCCAAGAGTCAACACTCTAAGAGGGGTACGAAGAATACTTTCCACTTGATCAGAACAATCAACCTTTTACCATTTGGGATCTGGGTGTGATGGCACCTAAGGAGGACAAGGAACCTGTGTGGGATGAATTTCCCTTTGATCTAGATGAAAAAATGGAACTTGATGAGGGCTCTTTATCAACAAATAGTGGTGACAATATGCTTCAGTTTGGGGCTTCCTTCTCATTTGATCAAAGTGATAGTGAGGTGAAAGCAGATTTAGAAGTCTATAAGGCTCCTGATATTGAAGATTTTGATGGTGTTATTGAGAAAAAATCTGATTTATTAGTGCACAAAGTTGATCATCATCTAGATGTTGAGAAATGTCATCACATGAATGGTGTGGGGTGTGAAACTAGGGACAACCATGGAGTCATTGAAAACAAGAATGATAATTCTGATTTTAATTAAGCAAAGGCTCAAAGAAATTGTAGAGTATGATCCTATTTATTATATTGGGCATTTTCAGCTAGTGGGTGGTGAAGAAGGGGAGTCTTGGAGAAACAATGAGGGCACCAAAAACATGAAACAAAGTTTTGATTTTGGAAAGCATCCTATTAGCAGTTCACCACCTTTGCATATTCATGAGTGGGAAGGACAATTCAGGGTATCCATTGAAAAAGAAGTGCAAGATCTATCCCAATTTGATCACACATATAGTTTGATTGAAGAACTCTTATGGAAGGTTCAGATTGAGGAGAAATAGGATGGAGTAAGGGATGGAGTCACTCTCCCTAAGTTGCAACTTGTTAAAGATTCTTTGGAGACATTGAAATCAACATACATACACTTGAACAGAGATTGAGATTTTTCCTTTGAAATTGCAAAGAAGACCATGGGTGCCTTCCAAGAAAAGGAGAGACAAGTTGATGAGTTTACTCTTGAGCTTGAGTCAACAAAATATATGTTAGAAAATACTCAAGTGGCATTAATGGAGGTAGAAGAGTAGCTAGCTTATTTCAAACTTCTCAGGGAACAAGAGAATGCACAAAGAGTTGAAGAAATAAAATAGGTAATTGAAGAGCTTGATAATCTTCAAGAAGAGTTTGACTTGGGGAATGTTCCATGAAAATCAGAAGTTGTATGTGCATATTTGGACCAGCAAGTTGGGCTTGAACACAAGAAAGGAAAAGATTTTCATATCATGGATAACCCTCTCTTTGAATTGAGTGTAGAAGAAACTTATGATAACCCTCTCTTTGTGATGGAAGATAAAAAATTGTGGTGAAGTGACCAAGCATGAGAATGAGTATGATTTCCAGCGTACTGATGATAAGATATCATACCATGAGGACGTGTCACACTTGGTGAGTGGCAATCTTCTGAGGCTGCTTGATAATGAATGCATAAGTGGGTTTGAGGATCAAGTCTCCACTTGGATAGTGTTGCATCGGGATGTTTTCAATGTCCTTGACATCAAGATGTTATCCAAACATAGTTTGGTAGCTGCTCAAGGTTTCATTATAGCTACAAGGAGTGAATATTTCAGACTTATTATTCAGGAAGTGGGGGAGAAAGAAGAACCAAAATAGATTTTTTACTTCCTTGACAATCCATCCCTTGGGTTGAGTGATGTTTTGACTCATATTATTCCTTTTGGGGAATTTGGATTGAAGAAAACATTGGTTCCATGCTCCATAGATGTGAATGCCTTCATCGTTAGGCTTCAGGGGTTCACTAGAGGAGACACTAATTCCTTGAGAGTGATTTTTGTTTTGATGGACACTTGGAGACATGTTGTGTACTTTTCTTGGTGTGTTGGGGATCATTCTTGGTTTGGTATCCTTGTTTGGCATCCTCGGCATGGTATGACAAAGCTTATGGGATATGGTTGGAGGGATTCTTGGAGGGATAAGGATCAAAATTTAAGAATTAGTGGTGTTGCTAACTTCCTTACCAGCCATCTGGTGGGTCCATTTGTTCACCAAAAAATGGATTGGAGAGAAACTTTAAGTGTGGATTGGAGAGATGAACAGATGGATACTCTTGGGAGTGATCCTTGGCTTAGACAGGGGGAAATTTTGAGACACGAGCTTGCTGATTTGGGGCAGACCAACCACCTTACATGGGGAGTTAGTCTCATTCAAGAGAGTTGGTTCATCATTTCTTTTTATATAGGTGGAAGATATCAGTTGGAGATTTCTTGGGTGTTTTTTCCAACCACTTATGAGATGATTGGGTGCAACAAGATGCTCTTCTCACATTCTCATACTTGGGAATTCCTATGGAACTGCTATTACTCCTTATGTAGAGTGCATTGTATTTACCTGATCCCAACTTTGAAAAACAATGATTATTTGTTTCTTCAAACCTTTCCTACTCTCTAAGTTCATCTTATGGGGGTTTGTGATGCAAAATTTTAAATTTCTCTCACAATATTGGTCTAGGACAGTGAACCTTTGCTTACTTTGGTTCATCATTATGAGGCTCTTGGAGTGGGAACTGTAAGAGTTTTCAGTAGTCTCCATGGTTGTATCAGAATAATTCAGACGAGGCATAGTAGATTCATGTGGAGTTATGGGGATTAGTTGGTTGAGCTCTTACACAAGATTGTTTTCCTCTTTGAAAGGAGATTTGGAGAAGTCACCTATGCAGTCTTGGCTCTATTAGATACCATATGGAGATATGCTAAGGAGTTTGATTATGAGTTGAGTGGGTTATCTTTCTTATTTCCCAGGTTAATGATAGACCATGGAATTTTTGATATTAATTACTCAAAGTCTTTTGGGCATGCGATGCAACATGGTATTGATTTCAATCCTTCCAGTTTCTTTAGCTTGAGTTTCAGGGATGGTAACATTTTGGGGTTACAGGAGAGGTTAGTGCAGTTTTGGCACAATGGTTTTTCTTATGAGATCATAGTGGTGGAGCATCAACATGGTTGGTCCTTCATGAGACGAACATGGGACCCTAGGATTCTACTAGTTTTGGTGTGGACCAGTTTAAATTTTTTTGGAGTTGTGGTGGTATTGCTCGAGGGCAAGCAATATTGGGAAGGGTAGACTGTAATGTCCCCATTTTTAGCACTACACTTTCTAGTGATAGTTAGCCTATTCTTGGATGCCTGTAGGTCAGCTAGATGTAGAATTATGGTTTCTAGATATTTGGAGGCCTCTTTTATGGATTTAGGGTTTTGCATGTTGGAGTTTAGTAGTTTGGTTTATAGATTCCTTCTAGATTTTCAGAGAGCTTCAAAGGGATGTGACATGCATTTCAGGGATGCGACATGCATTTCAATCAGGAGTTTGCATGCAAGACTAGTTTTTGGATTCTTTATGGGTTTTTAGAGAGCTTTGCAATGGTATGACATGCATTTGCATCCGACAACCTTTTCCAGAATTACTATTTTTAGTAAGTTGTAATGGCTACCTAGTTTGTGCTCAAAATGCATTTGGAGTCACTATTTTTAGTAGTATGCTATTTATAGTAAGTGTTATTTTTAGCAATTTAGTTTGGGGGTTTTTAGAGGGGTTTCTATTTATAGTAATGTCCAGTTTATGATGTTGCTATCTTTAGTTGGTCATTGTGTTCTTTAGTGGTCTTTTGTTTCACTTAGTTTTGACATTTGGTATACACTTACTATTTTTAGTAGTTCTATTTATAGTATGTAATCTTTGGGGGAGATGGTCCTAGGCTAGTATGTTCACAGTAGTATTATTTCTCGGTTTGGAGAGATTATGGTTTGCAATATTTAATAATTATGTTATTCGGTCACTTAAGTTGTTTAATAAATAATTTTATAAACTTAAGTGAAAGGGGGTAAAAGGTCATTCAAAAAGCACCGTGGCCTAGGTGTGCAACTTATAAGGTTTTAAAAGGATTTTTAAATATTTAATTTGCTCGATGAGAGGGATGCCTAGGGAGAGAAAGATGAATTTAAAATGTTTATTTTTCCAAGGCTAAGAAGGGCATTGGTTTTTAGGAAGGAATTAAGAAGCTTTTGGAGTCTAGTCACCCTAGCTTCTATCTATTTTCATTTTGGCTCTTTTTACAACATAATAGAATGTTGGATTTCTTCTACAGTGCTTGGGCTACGAGTTGAGGACAAAAACCCTCTTCACTTGGGCTAGTTTCAGTGGTGAAATATCCTCCCTAATCAAATAGAGAGTGATTCTACAACATTGATCATACAGTGCTTCATAGAGTTCGATTTGGGTGATTTAAAAGAGAAGATTCAATAGTATTTTGAAGAGTTTTTTGGTGTGGCTTGCTTGATTTCAGTTTGGGGTGATTTAATGAATATTTTGGGGTGTTTATTTGCATTTTCTGGGCATTGCACTTCTGGACCATATTTCATGTTATGCTCAAAGCTCTAAAATGGATTGAAGAATCAAAATGGGCATTGGTGCATTAGAAGAGTTATTTCCAGCTGATCATTTCAAGTACTAGTTTGCAAATTTTGGTGGTGTTTTGGATTTTTTAAGAGTGGATCGAACTTCCTTTGGAAGGATGCCATTTCTGGAGATAAACCCCAGTTTTGACCTACAACTCTTTGGTGTTGGTTGCTACACTTTGGGGTTTTCAAAGAGAGGCCTAGGAATTTGAAATCAAAGGTATTTTGAAGAGTAAATCTTGTAGTAGTTTGGTGCTGGTTTTGGAGCCTCCTTGCTACTGTAACAAGTCATACCAGGTTTTGATTTTACTTTGTAATATTATGATATGAAACAGAAAATTAATATTCATGATGTTTGTTTCACTCTATATTGAAAGGGTTTAGTTTATTGTATTTCCTATTTATTGAAATACCCTCTTTATGTTATGTTCATCTGAAAACACATTGAAAACCAAACAAAAAGACAATATTGAACAAGCAACCAACAAATAGGGGTTTCAAAAAAAAATACAGGGGTGCATGTTACAAGTCCTCGGGTGAAGGATGCCTCTGTTACCTCAAGTTCGTAGAGGGTAGGGGGAAGGGGTTTAGGGGGATAACTCTAAGGGTTTGGGTTGTTCCTAATTGGTTTGAACTTATCTCTTTAGTAGGCTTCAATTTGAGGCTGAAATGGGTACCAAATGGGTAATGATCAAGTTAAGGAAATTTAATAACTTATATTTAATACATAATATGCTTCTATATAGTAAACAAAATGAAGTAAGGTATTTGTCTACTTTATAATTGGTATTTGAATATACATGCATATGTTGGGTAAATTCCATCTCGTGTTGGTTCCATGTGACTTTTATGTGTTGAGAAAATTCACTCCATATCTAAAGGTCTCTATGTATAGGTAAATTCAAACTTGCCTGATGACTGTTGGTCTAGAGAGCGATGGTCCACATTCAAACCTAGAAAATGTCTCTCATTGGTCACACATTCAAGCATGGGAAGAAAGTAATGGTGAATGGGACTATTACCTGCTAAATTCATGTCCCTAGAGATAACATACTTGTCCAAATTCATTCTTCTCACAAGTGCTAAGGTGATCAAGCAAGCTGTTGCATTTTTTGGATTGAACGAGATGTTTTAGGTGCTAAAACAGGGCTTTATGCAACAATCAACCAAGTAGGTAATTTGACCTCATCTGATAATTAAAAGCATAATTCAAGGTGTAAAAGGGATCATGAGTAGTTCAGAATGAAAGAATAGTGGTTTCCAAGGGGTGGATGCTATCAAAATTTTCTTAGACCCTCCATCTAGATGAAAACTTGCTAAACTCTAGTTATAGTATTTAAACCCTACCTTCTTGAATTATACCAAATGGCTGGAACTTTATTCAGTAAGAGTTGGGCACCAAAGGAGGATATCATTACCCTTTTTCTGGTTCATCAAAGAGACTGAAGGTAGGTCCAAGGTTTGGTGGTGTAACTGATAAAATTTTGGACCAAGATACTTGATGCAAAGACCTCATTATCCTAGAGGAGGGTTATGCACTATTTAAGCATGCATATAGAAAGGCCTATGCAAAAAGGCCAATTTGCAATATATCGAATCTAGGGTTGGGGAAATTGGTGGTGCCTAATGTTTTTTTGAACTTAGAGTTGATCCAATAGTTGGCCATAGCATATGACCCTAACACTAGGTTTTGACTAACTACTATCGGTCATAGATTGCTACACTAGACAAAGATCAGGTGTGTAGAGTGTTCCAATTGGACCCCAATGCCAGGTTGGCAATTGACTTGCGGAAAATCAATAGGGAGTATGAGAGGAATAGGGATATCTACAGGGTTAGATGGTTACCCTATTTTAGGCCAAAGGGGCCTAGGAAGGAGAGGAAAAGGATTGGAAAGGGTGATATGAAGCCCTTTGCATATGATATATTTGAGCCTCATTTCCAAAAGACATATTTCTCACTGATGCAAGTATTAGGCATGGATAAAAAAATACAAATACCTATGAATTTCATGATTATGGCAGTGGAAATTCAAAGCAGGGATGTTAATAGGGCATATAATTTTTTAGGGTACATTGCTAATCAATTGCACATGTCCCTATGTGTAATTAAGAACAATCCCACTAGCCCAATAAGTTTTAAGTAGTATTCCCTCCTGCTACACATAATTCTATATGTATGGCAGTAGGTGTAGCCACCTCAGTTGTAGGTTAGGACCACTGGTGATAAGAACATATTGTTACCAGTCCAAGAATGGACATATCTATGAGCTAAAGATTGCAAGCATTCAAATTATGCAACTTTTGAAGAGTTATTTGTCAAGCCATTGAGGTAGGGGTTGGGCCTACCCACTGATTGGGGTTTGTCTCAGGAAGTAAGAATGTTTCTAAGACCCCATGACCTTACCCTAGAGAATAAAATTGATCATAACTAGGGTGATCGGTTCTTCTACTCAGATGCCATGGTGATAAGGGTATTTGGAACTTCGGTTGCACCCCATGTGCTCCCAAAAAATCCTGATAGGTTCGCATTCTTAGAGATTATGTGGCAGTTTAATGAATATGAAAAGAACCACTTTAGGAACAACAAAAAGCATGCTCTTCTCCCTGCTGTTGTTTCTTTCTCAAACTTTGTTGCATTGACCAAGGATGGTATGGAGCTAATTCAAAAGAAGATGCTCCATTATAAGATTAAGGTTGATAACCTGTTAGGAGCTTTGATCTTGAAGGCTAAATAAATAAGGAAAGAGGAATTTACAAATTGTCAGTTTACTGTCATGTATTTGACAACCTTGAAGATTTTATTATGAATTTCTCCTTAGAGAGCATGGCCACAAGGAGGAGAGAATTATATGTGAAAACTCAAATAGCAAAGAATAAGAGAATGAAATTTGATTCATCTTCCAAGGGATCATATCTGCACACTAGGGATCCTATAGTTAGGATGATGACTATGTTGGACAATTCCAACCAATTGTTTGTTAACATCCTTTAGGTGCCATCAAGAAATCTAAGTGCTTCCTGATTATCTAGAGTTGAGGTAATACAAAGTACCCAACCAATAACCCCATTACAAGCTATTGATCCAAGTGTTAGGCCTCTAGTAGATTATTCTATCTATCCAAATGAGGTAGATGATGATGCATTGGTGATAAGGCAAGAGATTCCTCCTCCCAAAATGCTCATTGAAAGACCTATTGATGTCAAGCTTGTCATCAATTTTGAAACAGGGGGTGATGTCATTAATGATATCAGGCTAAAGCTAGTCAGGAGTTTTTGAGTGATAAAGCATTCATCACTACCAAGGAATTCAGGGACTTGGTCCTCAAAAATAAAGGAGAGGAACTAAGGGAGGCCCTCACTGTAAGAAACTTTACAAAATAGGAGCAAAAATCTACCATAGATGAATTTTGGAGGAGGGTGAAGGAAGAAATGGATGGAATGACTCCTGAGAAGGGGAGAAAATTGTTTAAGAAGGTGGGGTGTTTAATCCTCCCAGGATGGGATATCTATTCGGCTATTGAATTTGATGCAATAAGGAAGCATAAAAGTAAAGCTCCAATTTTGGGATCTAAGGAGTAGGCAAAGGACTTGTATTTTGGGTTTAGGTATCATCCTGGCCATGAAACCTTGACTATATGGTCAATTTTCTTGGAGACCAATAAGCCACAGTTTGTTGCCAACCCAAATGAGCTCATAGGGAACCTTATTGTTAGAAGGGTTGGTGACACAAGTGCAACACATGTAGCTTCCTTAACAGTTAATGTTGCTCTCTTCACAAAAGCAACTATTAAGAAGCTTCAAGTTGATCTAGACAGGGAAAATGCCCTAAATCAAAAATATTGAGAAAAGGATTAATGCAGTTAGGGGATCATTGCCTATTCCACAATAGATTGAGGATGCCTAAGCCTCACATGAAAGAAATAGGTTAGAGGTGGAGATCAAGGAGTTGAGGGAGAAATTAAAGAAGAGCAATGTAGAGGTTAGAGCAACAAATGAGGCATTTTCAAGGGAAGTGTGTGGGTTGGTAGACAAAATTTTGAGTTACATGTTGTCTAAGATCCTCTACTAGGTGAACAAGGTATGGAACAACTATTCAAAATTGATGGATACATTTTCTTCTCATAACTGAGCATTGATGAGATTGAAATACATACAGTTCAAATGGTCCCAGGGTATTGAATTGCTAAGGTTGATTGCCAACTATTCAAATTTTGAAAATAATCTAGTGTTTGACATTTTGAGGGATTTAGATATGTTGGATGACATTATGAGTCAATACAATAGGTATAGAGACCTTTTAGGAGGGAGCTTGATACTTTTGAGGGGTTTGAGGGGTATATGCTGGCCCTTGCAGAATGGAGAGAAAAAATTTCCAACCTCGTGACACCCATGTATAGTAAAGTAAATAAAGAGGGTGAGGTTGATGTAGATCAATTGAATGCTATTATTGATGCCCTCACCTAGATGGAGCTTAGTTTCATGGGATTTCCAAGTATGGTGCAGGTTTTGATTGGAGATGAATACAAGACACATTCAAATAGAGCCAACAGTTTTTTGGAACCTAGGAGTGACACCTTAGCAAACCAAGTGGAGCCCATGGAAGAATAGGTTGATGCAACTTGAGTTGATTTTCAATCGGCTCCCAACCACTAGGTGTGACTACTACATGGGCCTATCATACATAGAATGCTAGATTTTTCTTATCTACTACTAGGAATTTTTTTGGGAGATCTACTATCATACGTTGACTTTAATGTTGCAGTTGAATCTTAACTACTTTTGGAGTGTCTGTCAGAGTTTTGAACAAGTTCTTATCTGTTGTAAATTTTGAATCACTTTTGGTGACTGAATGAGGCCTTTTGCTTGTTGCTTCTTTTATGCTTATACTTGAGGGAATTTCAGGCCTCATTCAAAGGGTTCTATGTTCAAGAATTTTTAGCAATGATGTACATCAATTTTTTCATTCTCTCCATTATTGTATTCATTTCTCTTGAATCAATGTAATCAAGGATTATTTTCTAGTTCACATTCCACTTTCTATGTTATGAGTGTATGAATTGTTTTTTGCTATTTCATAGAGTAATGTGCTTTCAGTTCATTCATCTAGAATTGTGATGCCGCAATATGGATCTTAAAGTAGTTTGATACTATTGCTCATTTATTGGTTTCTTACTATAAGGCAGTAAGGTTATGAGATGCCATAATAATAATTGTTACTCTAATGTCTTAGCTTAATATTTTTCATATATATATATATTTTAAAATATATTAATACTATAAGATATTATTAATATAATTATATATATTAATGGTGTATATTGTATTTATACTACTTATATTATATCAATATATGCACAATTCTAAGTTTTTACATTTAATCAAAGCCCAAATAATTAGCACAATCTACTAAAAAAATGAACAAGAATATAGATTTCTTTCAAGCAATACAAGGATCTTGAAATAGAAATGGTTACAAATCTTTCACTATATTAATATAATGCATTTTTGTGAAGCTCTTTAATGTTTGGTTGATATACCACTAAAGCAGACAAATTTTCTGATAAAAAAATAAGAACCTTGCAGAAGTAGATTGGATGAATTTATGGCATTCAACTGCCCTTCATTTCATCATCATTGTCTTTCCTTTCATTTCTCTTCTTATTTTATCCCAAATTCAAAGAATGAATCAAATGCTTAAATAAGAAAAAATATTTGTATGTATGAAGTAATACAAAATACAAGCTGTAGAGGAAGAGTTATCTCAAACTTTCACCTCTTCCTTTCCCAATCCATCCAAATTATTGATGATTAGGCACGATAGTCATATAGATTAGTTATAACATTTGATTCGGAATTAACAACCAACAATATAAGATATATTTTATCCAAATGTATTCTATTTATATAAGATATGTTTTATAAAATATATGATATATTATATTATCAAAATATTAAAATTAAATAATATAATATTGTGTAATATATTAAATTTTTATTATATTTACATAAATATGTATTGTGATATCATAATAATATAACATGTACTATGCTATACTATGCATTATGTTGTAATATATTTTATATGATATACATTATATTATACTAATATATACTATATTATATAGTACAAAAAATATATATTATAAATATCAAATAGTTTTTGGGTGGAGACTAAGTGTTTTGTAGCCTTTTAAAGAAAATATTTAATGCATGGAGATAGGGGAAAAAGGCATAAGTCTTTTAATAAGAAAACATTAAATGCAATGGAAGGTGTTAAGTTGCTTTTAACAAGGTAAAATGACGTTCAGTTCAAATGTTTGACAAACACATGTCTGAAAAACTTGTGCAAGTATGTCAGGCCATTACATTTTGATGGTTGCATAGCCATTGCCTATTTTGATGGTTTCATAGCCATTGCCTATTTTGATGGTTGCATAGCCATTGCCTATTTTGATGGTTGCATAGCCCTTTCCATAGTCCAGTATAGCATTCTTAGTTTCCTTGAATATGATGAAAAATAGATATATTATGTCTAAATACTTGGCATCAGACAAAAAAAATAATACGAGGATCTAGAACCATAAATATCATTTGACAGTATCAATAATTTGATTTTACCTGATGATTGGAAAAATGTAGTTCAAGTGTGCAAAAGATATGAGATTGATTACATATCTTTCTTGCTGTAGCAGAAGACGATAAGAATTGTATGGGACGTTCAGGCATTTAAATACTGCAGAAGAAAGGAAGATAATAAATACTTTTCGTGGAGTTAGTTGTGGTGTCCAAGCTATGTGCCACACTCAAAGTAAGAAAACATAGGGTTTTTTACACATAAACAAGTTATAGAGTGAAAATCCTTGTAAATGGTTCTTGATTCATCTGATGCAAGTATTTATAGCAATTGTAGAAACAAGAGTTCTAATTACCAATTTTTTTTTTTTCGCATTGTTTAGTTGCAATGTGTAAATTCTGATGTTTTGAGATTGTGATAGTTCATTAGTGGTGTATTAAGGAGCATTAAATAAATATGTTGTATTGCAATAGACTATGCATGTACCAATGCCTTGCACATTAACCATACATGCATTGTCAGAAACTTGGCACATGTAACAAAATACATGTCATTTATCATCTTCTTTATACCTTTGTGCTTAGTGAAATCATTAGCACTTTTCATATTCTTTGTCAACTAGCTTAGAAACTATAACTTTTCAATGTCCTACATTTTTTCCCTCATGCAAGTAGCGGTAACTTGAGACAATTTAGAGAACGTGGTTGAAGTTACATCCTAAAACCAGTCCATTCACTAGATTCATGAATATTAAAGCATGAATTCAAATTCTCACAAGCTTTTAGATGGTTTCAATGGAAAATCCAATATCTAAAGGCTTTTGTGATGCCATGTTGAGTTAATCTCAACTGTTCCCCGCTATGCCACTAAGGATCTTTCATAAGATATTGGCTCTTTGCAGGACAATGAGAGACTACCATGTGTCTGTATCTATAATGTTAAATGGACTATTGGAGAGAATAAATATATCATCAAATATTTTAAGTGAGTTAAGGGAGAATAAAATCTATGTAGCTAACTATACATGGCATTCTATGACTAGCTGATGATAGAGATGATCTAATCTCAATCGTTCATGTTGCAAAGGTTTAAGACACATAAAAATTGTGCTAAGTATGAACACAAGCTTGAAGGGTAACAAGTGCATAGGTTTGGACATGTGGAAGTATCCTATGGCTTTCCCTACCAGCCCACACCTGCTGATTTGTTTCCTAGCATGCGTATGAGAGTATGTGGGGAAGTGATAGGTGACAATAAGCAAGCATTTCCACATGGAAAAAATATTGCATTGGCTCAATGTCAATGTCAAATTAAGTCAAGTTTTCAAACTTGGTTAACTCGATTTGAGCCATCAATTGGTCCAAATCACTAGGGAATCAATGGTTGTAATTCAAAGTTGTTGAACGAGGTAGATTGAGCTATTCTTGTTCATGCTAGTGAGTAGTAATGGAGAAGGTGACACTATTCAATTGAATTAAAGTAGTTTTTCATCATAAAAATAGGAAGTAAAAAATAATTCAAAATCAACAAAGCATTCTAAGGCATCTAGAGATCAAATAGAGTGTTCTTCAAGATTCTAATGCTTAGAATTAGGGTTTGCAACATTCAAATGTCAGTAAGTAAATTTGGGCTCTATGTGTTGAAATTTCCAGCAAGTTTGTGTGCATTTGTGAGCTTTGTGTTTTGAAAAGTGTTTGCAACAATTTCTTTTATGGTTTGAGGCTCATCGATTACTATTAGACTCCTTTGAGTTCACCCTATTGTGTTTGAATTAATTTTGAACCCTAGCCACATTTAGATTAACCCTAGTTTGCATGACCTTCCACGGGAATGGCACCACCAATAGCTTAAGCTTCTAGTTCAACCCCAAAATGAGCTCTATATGAAGATCTATTAGACCTATTACCGAAGTCGAAAAATGATAAAATCAAGGGAAAACTTATATTTCAAGGTCGTGGTAGAGACAAGGGAATTGTGGACCGACAATATGCTATTAAGGATGTTAGGATGCCTGTTACTGGATGGGAGCTTTTCAAATATTGGTTTGGGAAGAGAAATACCAATGTGCCAACTTCTAATGGGTGCATATTGTATATGGGGAAACTTGTTGTCCCTAATGTGTATTTAGATGTTGACCCGTTAAAATCTATAGCCGCAAACTATGATCCAAACATTCTGGTTCTGAGGTCACGTGTTGGTGTCAAGATGATTGACTTAACTCGAGAAGGTATAATTGATTTTTTTAAATCTAAACTTTAATGTTATCGAGCCAATTGACCAGAGAGCATTAAAAGAGGAATATGAGCAAAACAAGGAAACTTTCAGAGTGATGATGTTGCTAAATTTCATGGCAAAGGGAAAGGGGAGGAGCAAAATGAAGCTTACATGTGCAGAAATGGAGCCTTTCTCAGTTGACATGTTTGATTTCTATCTTATTAGGACTTATTATACCATGTGCTAGATCCTACAACTTGACCCTCCTCCAAGGATACCTATAGAATTTATGTACATGGCTGCTAACATTCAACATGTGATGGTGAATAAGTAGTATGATTTTGGTATACATTTGTCTAACTCCATTCATAAGGCTTTGGTAGCACTCAAAGAAGGTGAAATTGGAGTGAGATTCTAGTGGTATTCCTTATTGTTGCACATATTTTTGTTCAAATAGTGAATGATAAAATTTTTGTGAATTTTACAAGTCTATTTTGTGCAAGATTGAAAAGGTATTTGATGAGGAATCCATGAAGAATTCCCAAGGAACTGCATGATTTCTTGAGGCCTAAAAAAAGGAGGTTTGAACTAGGTATTGATCACAATTGGGTAGAATTATCCCTTATCTGGATTGCATTATTATCAGGGTATATGGCACAAATGTTTCTCCATATGTATTACCAAGAGATGTACCTTTGAGAATTGGTTTTCTGGAAGTCATGTGGCAACTAGAAAAAGTTAAGGCTCTACATTTGACATGACAAAAGAAAGGAACTCTTTTCCCACACAAAACTATATTTTGTGATTTTTTCATGATCAAGAATTGATGGAAAAACATTGTCAAAATGATTACACCTTTAGCAATGAAGAATTGTAAAGCAAGGAAATATGATCTAGAAGGTTTTATTACAACATTGAAAGTCAAAATTAGAGGAGGAAGATTTTTCTATGATTTCTTTTATCCTAAAGATATTATTAGGAATGAATTTGATTTTGAAAAGGAAAAGGACATGAAAATAAAATGGTTGGATTTCACAAAACTGGAGAAATCAAGGCAAGAGAAGGATCCCAAGTTCAAAGGTGCTTTTGTGGAAATTGATGATGAGACAAACCTTACAAACTATAAATGAAAATTGTTACATGAAAATGTGACAAGTGTAAATGGCCCGAAGTTTGTTTGCTCTCTTGTTCTATAAAAGGGAATTAAAGGAAAATTGCGGGAGATGATTAATCTCCCAATACAATTTTGTAATGTAAGCACAGTGAATAGAAGTCGAGTTTGGGCTAGGTGATTGAGCCTTTATTTTGTGAAAATTCCAATGTTGTTTAACAGTACCAACATTTTGAATAGGAAAATGGCATAGTTATGAAACCATCTCTCTCCTATTGTACTCTTTGCGTGAATTATCAATGAAAAATGATGAAGGATTCTTCATTCCGTCCTCATTTTCTTTCTAATGAATATTTTCTTTTATTGAGGTTTTGATTCAAATAATTAGTTAAATTTCTTTGATAGAAGCATAGATTTATATAATTTGAGTGTAGGGATTTGATAAATAGTTTTGATTCATGATATTCAGGTACAATATTGTAATGAAATATTGTAAGAGTCGAATAATATTAAGATTTAATGTTGTTATGCATCATAATTTTTGTTGAACTCAACTCCATACCATGGGTTAAGACACCAAAGTAGGATCTATGTCTAAGTTGCAAATTGTTGGAAGGACAAAAACTGTTACGACCAAGTATAACTGTATTTGTATAACAATATTAGTGTGTTTGTCTTTCACTTTACATTTTATACAAATCATGTATTAAAATGATCAAATATATTTCATGTCATTATCTTTATATTTTGATTGATCTATGTTATTATTTTAGGTCTAGTTCAAAGAATTGACCAAATGCTTGGAGAAAAAATTGTCAAATGAAAATGTGACAAGTGTAAGTGGCCTGAAGATTGTTTATTCTCTTGTTTTATAAAAAAGGTAATTAAAGGAGAATTGTAGGACATGATTAGTCTCAAATAACACAAGCCAACATCAGATCTAGGATTTGAAATCATTAAAATTTCACCACAAACATATTCTAAGAGGGGTGTCCTAAGTTAAGGAGGACCCATTTTCCGTAGGACGAATGGGTCCTAGCATACTTAACTAGGTCTTGTTTCGGGGATTGTGAAATTTCATGCCAAAAGGGAGTCCTAGGGCCTAGTGAGGACCCATTCACTAGGTGGTGAATGGGTCCTAGGTCAGTATCCTAGGACACATTCCTTGCCAAATTAAGTGTTGTGAAAAAATTATTAATGAGTGTCGGGTTTTATCCCTCAGATAATGCAATTAAAAAGGCTTGGATTTGAATTAAAGGGTCCAATTAAGCTCAAATTAACCTCAATTAATTAACAGAGCCCTAGATTAGTGTGAAAGTGTAAAGATACACTTTAAAAAACCCTAAATAAGGCATAATTAAGTCCATTTTATTATTAATTCTTCATTCCCAAATTAAGTGTGAAAAGGGATTACTTTTTTTGACGCTACATTTTGCCCCCACTTTAGTGAGAGTTTGACCCCACGTCAAACTCACGCTAAAGTAGACATTCAAGATAATTATTTATGTGGAAATGAAAAATATACTTAATCATACACTATCAAAGACCAAGAAAATAAAGGATCAAGCTTCGACTGTCCCAACACGATGTGGAACACAGTTGTTTGTCCAAGATAAAGGGGAAGGATCAAAATTCAATTGTAAAATGTGATGCGGAACATGTCTCAACTATTTTTCTGAAAGTGTTTACAAGAAGAACTTGATGTCCATTATGCAAATGACACATGTTCTCACTCCAGGGTAGTGGAACCTCAAGTAGTCCACTAGGTGAGTATCCCAAAATGGTGGAAAATGAGAAAATCATATTAGGCTCCCATACCATATTAAATTTATCCTCTTGACAACTTCAATAAGGAACCATAATGATTATATGCTTATGAATATTATGCCTATAGGTTTTTATTCAAGGGGATCTCACTTCGTGTAAAGGTCTTCTTCTTAGGAACCATCGTGTCTAGTGTCTCCAAGAGAGGACAAGTGAAGAATATCAGATTGCCACTTATGGGATGCCTCGCTTTGCATCATGTCACTAAGCCAAATTCATACACTTAGAAATATCACACTCTTGGAGGACATCAAACCCAATGACACCACCAAGAAAAGGATGCATCACAAGAAAAAGAAAATCACACCATGAAATATGCAAAATGTCAAAAGATGTCATTGATGTATGCCCCCACTTTAAAGTGGCTGCTAACACCATTACTGTGAGTATCTGCTTTAAAGTAGCCAATTTTTTCTCCTTAGACATGAGAGCTTACTTGGAAAGCCCTATTCCAAGTCATATTTTCCCAAAATAGAGCTACATCATGAAAAAGGAGGGAGGGGTTTCCCCCCAAAATATGAAAGGGTTCTATGGATCTGAGGTCAGTATGTCTTTGTTACAATGTTGTCATAGAGCGCAAAACTGTCATCATTCCCCAAATACTCATATAATTGGAAGAATGACACAGAGAGAGCGAAAATAAAGAAAAGGGTCAACATGGAAGAGACCTAGCTGTCTTGATGCCTTGCATCATCCCCAAAAGGAAAACACAAGACAAGCGAAAAAAGGTAAAATTCTTACGACATAAAGAAGAATGTAGATATAAATAGAGGAAAATAGAGGAATGCACAAAAAGAGAGAGACACATCAAACATAACAGTACAGGGGATCATGTTACGCACATGCAATCATATAAAGAAATATGAAAAAGAAAACAAAGAAAAATACTAGTAAGGCACATGTGACTCAACCTATAGCAGGTCATTCACATCCCAATCTCGGTTGGTATAAATGGAAGGCAGACAACTAGCCAAAGGGACATCAACACATGCCTAAACTAGGACAAGGCTAACTAACCCCTTGCCCCCACTAAGTGCAAGACAAGGATGAGCCGAGATATGTGATGAGAATGAGTTCCTTGTGATAAGAGAATGATTTGCAATTAATGTATAACATGTAATAGCGAGAATTTTAGGATCCTACAACTATTACATGGCAAGGAGCAAAAAGGAATGTTATGCAATCACTTGGTAACAATCATCGTTATCGAAGTGAAAATCACTCAATAGTAATTTTAATGCATGAAACTTGTTAGTAAGATGCCCAAGGGTTCTATGATATGTGCAATAATTCATTTTTTTCTTAGGTATGCTACTTTTAATATGAGGTGGTAATTTAATCCAATCTTTATTAAGGAGTTGCTCCATCTTTCGTTCAATTTCTATTTGAGTATGTAAGAATGACAATTTTTTGATCTTGTAAGGTTTTTGTTGTTTGCTCAATTCACTGACTTGTTGAGGTGGATATTGAGAAGGAAGACCTGAGATGATCCTATCATTCTTATGAGGCATGGGTTGTTCTTTATAAAGGACACTTATGTTGGGAGGGGATCTTGATATCCTATCCCCTTTATTTGTTCAACAAGAATTTTCTCTAAAAGTTTATGAATTTCGTGCTCATTAGTTATGTCACATCCTTGGTTGGTTAAGATATTAAAGCCTTAGCCATAGGTCTCTTCTAGGTTGATGGGAGTGTAAGTCAATTTTTTAACATAAGATGGATGAATATGCACTTGATTAGAGAAGCTAGGTTCACTCATTGTTGGAAGTTTAGGCTTGGTTTGTGACTCAATTTCAGGATTGAAAAGACCAAACATTTCAAGTTGTGTTAGTTGTTTCATGGAAGGATAGAAAGATGCATTATTCTCAAGATTGTTAAGGCAATCGTTTATGAATTCATGCATGCTAGCATCATCTTCTCCAATGATGTCAACTACATGAGGACATTAATTATGAGTTGGGTGAGCATGAGTGGGTTCAATTGCATTAGGATCATTTCCAAAAATACAACTTGAAACATCAACCAAGGAGAACAAGGACTTCCATACATTGCTAAAACACTTGTCCATTTTTTGATTTTTAGA